>JAACJT020020403.1:0-10258 GCA_009936485.2 Gymnarchus niloticus | reverse complement strand
CGTGGGTGGGAAGGGGGGGGGTTAAGGGGTGCTTTGGGGGGGGGGAAAGGAAAAAAAAGTCCCCAAGAAAAAATGCTTATTTCAATAAAAAAAAAAAAAAAAAAAAAAAAAAGGTACAGGTCTTTATTAGAACCCCCTGGAAACAAATTCGATATCGGTCTCATTTTTGAAGAATAAAAAGCTTCAGAAAAATAAAAACAGACAACTCATCGACACTGATTCATCACACGTGTTGTGATGCTGAATATCATCTGGGTGTGTTTGCACACTGTGGTATCATTAAGTAGTGACTGGATAAAGTAGTAATAACCGAACAGGGAAGCAGACCCACCCAGCCAGCATTGAAGGAAATGGGAAGAGAACAGAGCAGGATGAGGAAGTGTTACATTTTGGGGAACATGAGGATTTGTGGTGTGGGCTTGGAGAAATGAACGTAATGGAGTGCAGCTCAGGCACAACTACCCTCTCATTACCTCACCTTTCCATTTTTTATATATAAATATAAAGCACACACTGCCCTCTACTGTTAAGTGTCAGAACAACTAACAGCTCTTGTTTCTCTCGATTACATTAGCTCTCCTTTATTCCTTATTTATTTTATGATGATGAATAGCAGAATCAATGGCTGACGCTGAGAACAGGGTCAAGTTCCTGCAGTTCATGTCTGTAGGCTCTTAAAGAGACATTCCCTACGTCTTTGCCTCATTAGAATTCAGAACAAGACAGAGGCCTGCGCTGCAGGAGTCAGTTGTATACATGTTTATATCCATGCAGATTTCACTATCTCTATTACTGGCACATTAATGCTGTTATCCTTGCTGTTTTCGCCATAGTTACGTTATTGCACATCATTTCCAAAGGAACACCGGAAATATCAGATTACCTTATATCAGATTACTGTTTAGCAATAACTGCCTCGAGACTGCCTGATGACAGAGACAGTTCTAGTAATTAATCCAGTAGAATGCTTTTATCTTTGAAGACAAAGGTAAATCTTCAATCCATTCATCCATCTTCAAACAGCTTATCCTGGGTAGGAAAATGGGCAGGCAAGCTTCAGCATCTTTAAATCGTGCTATGATAATGAACAGGCCGCTGATAGATAATCACTAAGGAATAATTACAGAGTAAGCACAGGATGTGAAGGGTGAAGAACCTGTTACATTGTAGGGAGTACGTTTCCACAGACCGCTGAATCACAGCTCACAGTGTCAGCTGTCGCTTTGCCAGACGTTAATAAAACGTTACATTTCATATTTCCATGCAAGTAAAACTGTGTAATTAGCAGAGTAAAACAGCCCCCCCACCACCCACTAATCAGTTTTCATGATAATCATATGTACTGCCAAGACGTAATACTCCTTTACCTTTCAGCATGACATACAGCTGGCCCACACCTGTGGAATGGCAGAACTCATAAATATACTGGGCTAATTCTTCATGGATCTCACACACTATGCTGGAGGGGGGAAAAGGCTAGAGAAAGAAGGAGTCGTTCTGTCCCCGCTTTGAAGAAAGGTAGATACAATTACCAGACAACAGGAAAAAAAAACTATTATTTTGTGCTGTGTCATTTTTGTACAGAACTATGTGCAATAACAGCGAACAGTGGCAAGGTTGGAATAATTGCTTCTGTGGGAGATGCTACAGCAATGAAAAAAATATATGAAACCTCCTGCTATATTGGGTTTCATTGCAAAGAAATTACCTCAAAAAGGTCACTGGTTGACATTTAAGGAGAAACCACAGAACGCCTGCAATGATGCCAGGAAAGAGGGCTGCTTTCAGGCTTCCTTGGCGTGTGGTTTCCCTGAGAGACTGCACCTGGTTAAGTTTAGCATGAGCAGATAACTGTAGGTCTACTAGGGTCAGATTTCCGACCAAATGCTATATAACCACAGTCCTGCACACGTTGTCCTTGTCCCAGTACCATGAAACTTCAGCACATACACAATGAAAATGGAGAAGAAAATCCCTTTTTATTGGACAACATATATCAGCCACACATTAATTTAGGGGGAACCCACAATGGATGGTGACACAGATACTTAATCCAAAGTTTAATAGTATTTAAAAAGGTTCTGAACATATCCTAATAAACCCAGAAAAAGAAAAACTGCTTGTGTCCCAAATGAAGCAAGGGGCCTCCTGTATGTCTATGTATTATTGGGGGTATACCCAATGGGGGAGGGCCCAGGGCAAGCTAAATGATGGAATACTACAAGACACTGTCCTGAGAGATCTGACCACTGTCTGTAGGGATTCTTGGCTTCTCCTGTGTATCATAGCTGTGTCCTGTCCTGTGTCTGTGTGTGTGTCTCATACTGCCTCATGAGAGAAGCAGACGGTGACTTTGACTCGTAACATAACTCCGAAGATATCAGGGATGTCCTCAGGGATGGCTCAGTATTCCCTGCCGCCTCTCACACAGCGGGATCCGCCCGTAAGGCTGACAGTTTCCACCGCCCCACACAGCCGTTAGCGAGGTCAGTGGGGTTTGCTCCGCGAAGTGATGATGGCACCAATTAACCTACGTCTTCACGGGAACCTCACTCACCTCCATGTCAGTACAGAACAATGGGAGACATTATCATAACCATTGGGGGGGCGTGAATAAAATGGGCTAAAATGTTTATATTAGGACTGTGCACAACTCAGCACGACAGCTCGTAGCAAGAGGGAAAAATAAATCCCGATATACATCTTTAAATTAGAAGGGGATTCAAGTTTCTCCTTAGACAGGTTTTGTGAGAGCCTGATCGGTGGAGCATTACGGCCAAAGTCAGTCATGCAGGGAAGTAGCAGGAAAGAGCAAACTGTACAGCTTGGAAGCACACGAGGGTTGAGGGGAGGGGGGGACACAGTGACTTAATTCCACAACAGAACAGAGGCCCTGTCCAAATGACAGCTTCCAGGAGCTCTAAGCCTCTTAGACTTATGTTTTTATTTTTTTATTTTGAGAGCTGGTGAGATGCTGGACAGAGGGCAGGACAGAAATGTTAGAGGGGCTTAGCCAAGCATGGGCTAGATAGTGGTTCACACATGGTGGAGCTTCAGGAAATAACTCAAAGGAAATGTTAAAGGAGTGAGCGGGAATGACACGCTTGGAAGACGCCCTCAGCATGCGGGCAGCAAGAACACTCCGGAACCTTACATGCCGCGTGCCACTCGGAAAGAGCCACTAGCCCAGAAATGGAACGATGCCTAAAACAGACACTCATTCGCAAACTTTGAGGCCTTTCAAAGCTTTTGAATAATTCACAATAAAGGTAAATGATAATAAAGGAAAAACACCTCATGTTGCAGAGGAAACAAGAAAGAGATTCCCTGCCTTCAGATGTAAGTACAGGGTAACCCAAAATACATGGTGAACGGGGGGGGTCAGTGGCAAACAGCCAATCGAGTTGGATGTTGCGGCGCCGCTCTACAGGCTAACCGCATAGGGGACCCCATCCAGAATGCAACCCCAGCTCCCAGTAGGCTGTAAATAATGCCTCTCGAAGATTTTAAATAGACAGTACCACAATAAATATCCCCCCACCACTAGATTTTAAATAGACTGTACCACAATAAATATCCCCCCCACCACTATTGATTAAATGCTTTTTCCCCAATAATGAAATGGATAAATCTTTCTTTCTAAAAAGACAAGGTATGTAATCTAATAAAGGAGTTACATGCACAGTCCCAGGAGGGGCTGCAGAAAAGAAGCAGAATTGCAGCAAGGATAGGGTGGGAGGAAACGTGGGTGAGAGAGGCAGAGAAAGAGAAAGGAGACAAGACAAGGGACAGATGCTTGCACTGGCAACCCACAATGGAATTAGTAATCCAATGGTCTATTACTCAGAAGAGTCGGCAAAGTACTTACTGATTCCCATGCACTGCATTTTCCTTTAAAAATACGACAGCCGAAATACAGCTTCATTATTTATAAAGGCCGGTAGGGTGTGTATTTAAATAAGGCCCAGAAGATGGAGATGAATGCCACGGGCTTTGAGGTGCACCCCCCACTTCGTGATTCAGATGGTATTTTGCAAGTTAACATATGGTTACCAAACCAGTTTTAAATGCAGCAGCACACAAACGGGATGACATGCAGGTGTAATAACGGATAATGGTTTAAAATAACTTCTGCCAGCAACAGTCAACCACGCTGGCAGTCATACTGCCGTTATTTTCTAAGGCACAATTTCTTATACGTGACATTGAGCTGCTGCGACATGAATCGTCTGCATATCAGGAAAGTGAGCATAGCAAAGACTGGGGTGGCATGGTGGTAGGCACACTGCGATTCCCAGGTATTACAAAAGGGTGGATGAAAAAAATGAGAGGGAAACGTCAAGCTGATTTGCAGTGGAAATTTATGGAGAAATTTGCAGGTCGGATGTATAAGCTTTGAAATTCACACGAGCTAACATTTAGGTGTCCGGACACGGCTTTAAAGTGGCATTTATAGGGACACGTGCACGCATACGAAAGGCTACTTACAGGAATATACCATATAAACGGAAAAGACAGTAAAATTAACAAAGGTTAAAAATGATGACATGAGATTACACACACAGAAATATCAATGGGAATGTGGTAAAAATAAAGGGCACGTTGGAAAGATATACATCAGAAAAAAAAGGGCCAAAATGAAATATGAGATGTAAAGATTACTGAGAAAAAACACTGAGCAAACTTCCAAAGGCTCTGCTCCATGTTCCTACTTCTAGAAGGTTCCGTTGCCTAAACAGCCCCTACACCAAAGACAATGCTTCGAATGCGCCGGCCCTCCATCTTCCATGCCCATTGTTTCCTTTACACATGGTGGGTCACATGGCAGCGGGCAGGAGAGCCGGTGCCAGCTGGAGAGGAGACTTATTTCTCCATGTTGGTGCCTGAAAATCCAGCGGCGTTTACGTAGGCGACTTTAATGCTGTGCCACACCAACATACCCAAGCCCAGTGCTTTGATCTATATTACACTTAAGTAGGCTATACAATAGCTTACTGAATTACTCGGAATTATGTAATACCATTTGTAATATATTATATTATTGTACATTTAGGTTAATGGTACAGTTTGGAAACATATAGTGTGTCTCTAACACACATTAGCATTATCCACTTATTATTTTCATGCATGTACTTCGAGCAGCCTTTCATAGACTAGGAGGTGACAGCAGTCAATGTGTTCTGTGGACGTATGTGCTTAAGGAGGTAAGACAGGCCACACTCTCACACGCCTGTTATACCGCGCCCATCTCCAGTATGCATTTACATTAACGTCACATGCTGAAATAGGTCTCGTTCGCATGGAGAGGGTCAAAATGCTCACAATCCAGCGGCACTCCATGGAAATGTTAATGCCGTGCTAGGGGCATGGATCCAGAGGAAAAGTATACTTTTATTTTGGCTCAAATGAGACAGCCGCTCGCCTGGATGTCTGTGAATGGAGGAGTGAATTGCTTCCAGTGTGATAACATGATTTAAACCATCTGCGGAAAGTCCATATCAATGAGACTGACCTGTTCCAGGATCTACGAAGGAGAAGCGTCTAGCAGTCAGGAAGGGTGGGTACTGAGGCCGTATGTGTAGGAGGGGGCTTTCTCATGGTTATCAAAGCGGGGACTAGGCGAAGGCCAATAGCTTCCTGGGGTATTTTGGGCTCTGGCAGGCTTTTATTGACTGCAGGGAGTCGCTGTTAATGAACACGGTACATCGACAGCCATGCAGAAAAGCAGGAGCATGTGCTGCATATTACCAGGGTGCAGCTGCACAGGACGTCCGTCACGGCGCCTTTGTCGGCTTTTTGTAAGTCAGTTGTGCCTTCCCACCTCACCACCCCCCCAAAAAAAGAAGGGCATACTCAAAAATCCCCTCTTTTGGATCAGATCGGTGTGTTTGTCTATGTATGTCCATACGAGGGGGGTGGTTAAAATCAAAGGAAATGCCCCAACCCCCCCCCCCCCCAGAGCAACTGTTATGCTCAGAATAACATTTAATGCTTACTATCATGATGGATGAAAGTTTTTTCAAAACACATTTCACGCCTTGCAGGAACTCTAAAGAGCTTTGCATAAGTGAAAAAAATAATATTAAAAATAATAAAAGCACATCTTATAAAAAGAAGCCTGAAAAGTCCCATCCAAAAAGCTGAAGTCTTAAGGGGCTTATGTCATTTTCTTTCTACGCACTTTTTTGGCAAGACTTTGAAATACATCAAAAATATATTTTGGGGCAAAGAAATCACATTCTTTGTGGCATTATCCTTGGCCCTGGCTCAACTTGCTGGTAAAGATAGCCTTGGCCAGACATCCCTTTCTGATGTGATTAATCTCCGCCACGCTCTCACTCAGCTTCTTGCCTTTGATGAAAAGACGGCAGTGCTGCTGAAACACAGAGGGAGCGGAGCAGCGGACAAAGGCGAGGGAAGCGTGAGGAAGGTGAGGGAAGTGCGTGGGAGGAGACTGGCCCTGCCATGCCACCATGATGGGATTCAGCTATCTGGGACACCACATCCTAACATGGCATTAAATAGTAAAGCAGGTGTATAATGCAGTTATGCCAAGGTGGTGACACTTTTCAGACCAAACAATACAAAAAGTTTATGCAAAGACAAGAAATTGATTTATTCCTTTATATTTCACTCCTTAATCCCATGTTTATAGGCTGAACAAATTCCGTTTTTTAAACTCCGCAAATATCATCTCACATCCAGCATAGACCATCTACATCTGACGCACCACCAAATGCCCCTGAGATTATCCAGTGCGTAACCTGTACCCAATGCCTCCCCCCAGCAGACGCACATTCCTGCCATTTTTGGAACAACATCTTCAGAAATCGCTGTCTGGATGCTGAACAATAACAATACTATTGCATATCCATGCCTGCCCCTGCACAATGTCCACCTCGTGCCTTAAATGGGCCTTCAGTAAATACTCTTCACTCCCAAAAGTCTCATCATATATTCATATTTCTGTCTGTCCAGCGCAGTCCTATGTTTTTATACCGAAATATCCTCATTCCCATCAGCCTGGACTGCAGTAAAATATGATTTTCTATTCTAAGAACAGCTCTTTACGAAAAGGAGGTAAATACATGGAAACCTTAAAACCACAGGCATCCACAAATAAATGAAATCCCTTGGAAGCGCCATGCCACCATTCCCTCTCCTCTCTACCACGTATGAAGCGCTTGACATAATACACTCAGCTAAACTGTGACAAGATCAAGCTGGAATTTAATCGTCTATTTTCTTTCCTCTTGTGAACTGAACAAATAAACATGAAATGATATTTTGTGCATGACAGAGGCTGGATGGATGATAACAAACGAGGATGATAACTGCTTATTTCCATTCTCCCCCGTGGTTAGCTTTTTGTGCGTGCACGTGTGTGTGTGTGTGTGTGTGTGTGTGTGTGTGTGTGTAACGCACATCTGATTTGAGAAATGGGCTCCCATCGAGCTCAGTTGAATCTCACGCCCGAGTACTGGATAATTTACATTCCTTCTGTACCATATTAACCTTAGGACTCCTGATCCAAAAAAAAAAAAAAAAAAAGAATCATCCAACAACGACATAATTTAGCTAAAAGAAAAAAACAAAAATTCTCTCAAAAGACTAGTGAGAATCTTGTATGCATGTGAGCATCGGAGTCCTGTAGTGTCCCTTGGTGGTTGGAGGCGCTTGTGACCTTTCAAAGACAACTGTTCAGGGAGACAGCTCATGAATACTCCTCTCTGACCCATTCCTAAGCAAAGTAATGTTTATGCTGGGAGAATGTCTGCTATGAATTCAAAGCACCTATCTGTACTGCCAGAGCTGACTATGGTACAGGATTCAGTGGGAAAATCAGAAAAACAAGCCGAGCTTTCATGATAGCACATGCAATCCCATTGTTTCTCTCAAGCAAAGTGCAGATTACAAGACAATAGCAAGCTTTTAAAAACAATACACTTTACACAGTTCCAAAACAGAATTCAGGTTGTGATAACAAAGGCAATGAAAGCAGCAGACCTGGGTCATTGCTGTTTGTCGTAGGTTTGTCTGTCGTGCTACTTACAAAATAAATGTCCAGTGTCCCTGAATCCGCTTAGCAGTTGAAAATGAATGCCAGCAGTATGTTTATGCGCTAAATTGTTTTGTGGCCTCATAGAGCATGCAATCCCTCATGCTGCCTTCCCACAGGAAAATAAATAAATATGTATCAAAGGAGAACAGTATACTGCTTTAGTTGGCAATCAATATATATAGATGGAGGCTGCTGCAGGAAAAATACTTCTGGGACCATAAAGAGGGAGACACGAGGACCAAAAGGTATCAATTGTAGCACAACTGAACAGCGCTGAATGTACAAAATACCACAATGGCCACTGTCATCAGCTGCCATGAGGGCCCATATGACAACGGAGGGCCTGATTCTCCCGTCAGTAGCTTAAGTGTGCCCGTGTATTTTGTTACGCGTGCAGCCTCTACACGTATTCTCCAGTGTACTGCCCCCATGCATAACTTCAAAAAGAAGGCAGGTTTACCAGAAAGGCAGTGTGAACTCAAAAACTGACATGAAGGGGGAACACCCATGGTGATTTTGGCTGAAAGCAAAATATGGACTTTCCATCAATAAAGTATATTGCATCTAAAATCCACAGAAACTCACAGCGGGACATCAAAGCTGAAAACTCGCTGAAAACACGACGGAAATATTTGTATAAGCGGCCACATTGGTAATGAAACTTAGTAAATATACTGATAAAATGTTCAAAAATCACTTAGCATTTATTTAAAAACATTGTACTGTGGAAATCATTGCAACTTTGTTTTTCAGCAATGTAACTCCACATGTTCTCCCAGTGTTTTGCAGGTTTTCTCTGAGTACTCCAGTTTCCTCCCGCAGTCCAAAGACATGCCATGTAGGCTAATTGGCATGTCTAAATTGTCCGTAGTGTGTGCTTGAGTGTTTGTTCATGTCCTAATAGGGGTTATCCTCAAGTCCAGGCTGTTTCCCACTTTGTGTCCTAAACTGCCTAGGATAGGCTCCAGGCCCCCCGCAACCCTGCATTATATAAGCAGTTTGGAAAATGGATGGATGGATGGATGGATGGATGGATGGATGGACTCCACATCCTAAAACATCAGGAGGATCATAAAGCACATAAAATTATCTTGCTTCTTATCCCTTACTAATAAGTTCCTCATTGTGAGTAAAGTGAACACATAAGCAAATGCATTATCCGTTTATTAATAAAGAACTGTCCTGGCGTGGTGCCTCATTATGACATAGCATTCATATCAGTGATAAAAAGTCACCCAAGATACGGAAAAGAAAGGTAATTATGGTAATCATGATAAGTAAACCAATAATTTGATAAGCTTCGAGGCTTTTTCAAAAGTCGTATATGAATTGAACGTTTCAATTGCGTAAAAATCGAATTCATCACACGACACTTACTTGTTCGAAAACATGCAATACCATGCTTTGCCATGTAGTGTCGCTGAACTTAAAACAGATCTCGAGGGTGCGCGCATGTGAATCGATTTACGTCAGGGGAGAATGCGCGTAAAGGGTATTTACTTGCAACACACTCAGGTCCACCCACATTGCATATCCCACCTCAGGGAGCATAAAGTACATTCTTAAGCCATTGGTAGCACACGCTTAAGTATAAAACATGTATAGCTATGCTCTCTTTTGACATAAGTCCACGAAAATCGCACCCATAGTGAATTAGTAAAGCCTACCTACTATGGGGTATTGAAATGTAAGCCATTAATGTTCTACTTTATCGTTCACTAATTGTAACGCAGAGGCAGATAAAACATGTGAAAATGTCCAGATTTGGGCATTTTTTTCTCTCAAACCCAAAAATGTCATGCTTTAAGATAATGGACCCAAAGAAAAGATCCAAGAGCGGGAAAATGATAGATATGTTGCATGGTGAGTTACAATGATATTGTAAATGATATTGTATCAGTTAAGCAATATTTAGAAAATCTAAAGTTTGACATTTGCTAGCAATGTTTTTTTTTATTTATTGAACAAAATATAAATAAGAAAAAATATAAAGTGCAAATGATTTTGACCAAATGAATCACTGTCAACAAATTTTATTAACATGGTCATTTTCATTGAGGGGTATTATGTGGTTGAGACCACACAAATCTTTCGCTCTGCATCTAAAAATTTCATTTTTAACTCAGAATCAGAATATCTTTATTGTCATTGTAACGAGTACAACGAAATTAAGTGCAGTCCCTGTGTCAGAGAGAT
>JAACJT020020217.1:21075-39675 GCA_009936485.2 Gymnarchus niloticus | reverse complement strand
ACACGGCTTAGCTCATAGTTTCACTGAACTACGCAAGCCCCTTCGCCACGACAAGGCAGTGATCCATTGAAGGGGAAAAGGGGGTTAGACCTCTCTAAAACATTATGTATCTGACATAAAAGAAAAAAAAAGTCTTAATAAGTGTGCTCATATGGAAGAAGATAAAACGTAGATAACAACGATGCATTGTAATGAAAAATTTTTTTATGGTATTGAAAATTCCTTGACCACTTTAATGAACCGGATAAATTATCTGCCAGAGAAAACAGCAAAAACTGTGCTTGATCACATGGAAACATAGCTGCCCCTCTGCATTCATTTCAAGTATATGCTCTAATTTTATCTTTCTATATTTATCCTCCAAAGATGATGTCAATTTTGGCATGGAAGTGAGTCTGCACACTTTTTTTCCAGAAGCTTCATCATGTACAGTGCCAATCGAGGCCCTTAATGTCCAGAGCCCTGCAGCTGTGAGAGACTAGTCTGCTACCTTGCTAACTCCTGAAACACCAAGTTATGGGAGCTAATATCCAAAGAATCATTTCGATATGGCAATTTAACAGCTGAGAATAAGGAAGAAGCAACTTACTCTATTGAATTTGAGGATCATAAAAACATCCACTACACAAAGGGCAAGCAATCATGAACTTAAGTCATACCATGTGGGATTTAAGTTATAACAATAAAGTGAAAACACAAAAAAAATGCAATTATCCACAGTCTAGCAATAATTCAAGAATTACAGTGCATTTGCTTGAGTTTCAGATGGATTAAATACGAGTAAATTAAATACTGGTTACATGGTACAAGGCAGTGCTAAACAATACTGGTACCTTGTTTTAATGAACCATGTTGCTTACCTTGATCAATCATGGGAGAATTCAACAGTAAAATCAAATTGTTAATAGCTCTGAATAAAAGTTTGGTGAAAGAATTAACCTTGAAATTCACTCATAAATGAAAGACAAGTCCAGGGAGAGAACGATAGGAGAGCATTTCCTGGCTCTTCTTGCTTTAATATGTTTATGTAATTTATAAATATGACGTTAAATGTCAGTTAATTCTGTTAAACTTGTGTGGTCATGATAATCTACACATTTGTTTCTCCGTCCCAAATTATCTGTGTTAAAACCAGATTATATGTAATTGCCATTACAGAAAACTATCATTTCTTGGACCTACTACAAAAGAAACTAAAGTTTTTTGGTAGATTGTTCCTTCCATTTATTTTAAAAATTCCTATTCCCAATTATATTTGTGCTTGTTAATGTTACTGTAAACCTGATTAAACACTAGAAGCACTCTTGTTTTTGAGACGACAGCTAGCAGGCCAGTGACTTCATCACATTCTACCTCTGTATCAGCGATGTTCCATTTAAGATAAGAAAGGTTTCTTCTGCAACTCCACTGGCTTCCTGAACAGTTCTGCTGCAACACATGTGGGCAATATTGGGGTTGATATCAAGATTCAGCAAGGTAGGAGTGGTACACAAAACAAAAAGCAAGCAGATACAGAATTTAGTAATGGAACAACCAAGGCTTCAAAAAATGAGATTCTGAAGCCGTGTTTAATCGGATCACTAACAGAGTCCCACACACCAATCATCATCAGTGGTCATACCAAATTATGACTGAAATTTATCTGATGTGGCTGCCAAACCATATAGTGTGCCTGACAAGCATAAGCACTGTAAAGTGGGTACTTGTAAACTAATCTAAAGGAGGATCTGCAAGTTGTCATTTCCCAGACAGAGCTATAAAAACAGTCACGACAGATGTTTATGATTAAGGCATGTTGAAGGCTTTTATTTATATCAGGAATAATGATACCTTAGTCATTAGGAACACACTAATTATCACTTTCTGTGAGCTCCAGTCCGATAGGCATGTATCCAGATGCTCATTGGGTGGAGAGACCAATGCACACCTCATTAATCACAAGGAATAATTAAGATGAATGCACATGTCATTATTCTTACGTTGGGCTCATCCCACTGCCTCCCCATTCCACTTAGTTGCTCTTTAAAGTTGTCAGTACTTCATCAGCATGTTTACCAATGCATTTGAGTTAAACGGCATATTTTATCTACATTTAGTATGTTAAGGTACTGTCTTCCCACCAGCAATCTGCAAAACGCATCACCAGATAATTAAATGCCTATCTTCACATTGCGATTGGACTGAATATGTCAGAAAGCTTTTGAATCTCAATCCATTTACCTACCTTTGTGATCTCGGGATGTTCACAGCACTGTGTTTTATTGCATTAACTTAGACTTGCTTTGCATATTTCCCAGACTTCATGTGGCGAGATGAAGCCTAGGATGAAATCAAGCCTGGCAGGAAGGTTTTATGACAGGTCCATGCGGACCAAAGCCCATGCAATGTTGGAGCTTCCAGTGTCATGGGACATGCTGCGTAAGCACTGCTGAAGGGTGAATGATTTTGTATTGTGTCATGCATTTTCTCGAGTTAACAATAAGTACTAACATCCCAGTAGGAAGACACCACCAGCAAACAATTATTTTTAATGTATTACACCAATTAGGGCAGCCTTGGTGGTTTAGAGGATTGGTGTCTGTAGAGTCACCGTATTGTAAATTCTCTGAGACTCCTATTCCCTCCTTGGTGTCCCTCTTCCCACAACACTTTGTGCCCTGTGCTTCCTGGGACCATCTCCAGGCTCAACATGACCCTGCATGGAATAACATTGATGGAAGATGGATGGAAAGATGGATTATAGCAGTTATACGGCTCAGGCTCCCATCAGTATCCCATATTACATACATTCTGCCTATTCGATGTATGGCAGGTATCATTCCGGAGTCCATGAAGCGGTTCATGTACACTTTTCTATCACGTGTAACTGTAAGCTACAGAGTGTTTCCTGGGAGAGCTAATAACTGGAATGAATCCTCTGCTGTCATTGGTATGGGGCAAGGATGGACTGAACCCCCACCGAGATCTGAAGTTCCTGAGCTTCCACATGACAGAATGGCGAAGCTGCGGCTTGTTTCACAGCCTTAAAATAGCCATGGCAGATAATGCTGACAGGGATGACAGCAAGTATTGTGAATGCAAGGAGGACCTGAAGTACCTCTGACATCTTCTGATACTGCAGGGTTTGTACGTTCAGCAATGGGAGGCTTGTTCTCTCTCTCTCTCTCTCTCTCTCTCTCTCTCTCTCTCTCTCTCTCTCTCTCTCTCTCTCTCTCTCTCTCTCTCTCTCGCTCTCTCTCTCTCTCTCTCTCTTTCTCTCTCATCCCTCTCACTTCCCCTCTCCATCGCTCTGGCCCTTCTCCACCCATCCTATATGTTTTCCTTCCCCAGTCTCTAGAAGATTCTCTTCCATCATGGACAGTTGAGCTGAACTGTTATGACAGTGCCATACATGAGTGACAAATGACTCCCAGAGGGCCCCCTTCCAGCAAAGGGGATACTTGGATCCCCCCCATTCTGGATTGATTGGAGTGATGATGAAGGAACATCTGTCACAATAACTGCCGGCTAGAGCAGACGTTTGGAAAGACAGTAACCTGAATGCCAAAGAAGTGCTAGCAACAGCGGAGATGACGTTAATCTATCACACCACACATATTAACCATTATTATTCTTATTTGTTTTGCTTTCTTTTTTCTTGACACTGACAGTACTGTAGCAGTCATAAACAAGTTCAGTCTGAGAGCTTGAGTGAGAGATTTGTTTTTCCATAAACTTCCATAGGGTCTATACCCTGCCATTGACTGGCCAAATGTGCCACATCTTCCAGGTTTGTTCTGCCTGGCTTTGGTATGCTGCTTTCCAAAACCCCCACCCCCTACACTAACCACATTATTGCATTTCTTTTCTGGACTTTCTCGTAAGGTAAGATGACCTGACTTGAAAAGCATGCTTTATCTCCAGTAATGAGCAATTAACTGTCTGTAGTGAGCATCTAGGAGGTTGTATGGTTAAACAAGCACTGATGCCAAGGCTGTGACTTTTCTGAGGACACGTTCACCATGGAGACAGTTCCTGTGCTCAGCACCATAACTTTACCTTCTCCGACACTGCCTTCTGTGAGAGAGCACACGTTATGCCTTGGTGCTTGGAGGAGGTGACAAGGTCCATCCGAGAAAGGCCGAGCACAGTTTCTGAGCCAGAGGGAAGCCTTTAAAAATCATCTATCATTAAAAGCTAACCGTGGGGCACAGTCTTTTAATTAAGCATCTTGGGTGATTCAGTCTTGACAAGGAAGTTAATGGGATGTGAGTATAAGGTCTAGAAGAGATATTGGTCTAGATTAAGGCATCAACTAAGCAAATAAATTACATGAATGTGTCTGAAGGAGGGCATGTATAACTGAATAGCAGCAAAGTGGGCGGTACAGGAGCTTGCAAGGTTGTGGCTGGAGTCCATTCTCTAGATTTCTGTGTGTGCAGTTTGCACATTCTCCCCCTGATCGTTCCTCATGCATTTCAAAGACATGCAGTGTGAACTGATGGCGAACTGGTGTTTCTGAGTTGTTCATAGTGTGCAAATGTGTGCCCTGTACTTCCTAGGATTGTCTCCCAGCTCACTGTGACCAACCATCCATTTTCCTGGAGACAGATGGAGAACATCCATCTATCTCCCATCCGCTTTTTCTGGTTAGGGTCACAGCAGCATGGAGCCTATCCAAGGTAACATAGGGCACAAGGCTGGGGTGCCTTCTGTCTCTATCCAGCTGTAAACCATGTCTGAAAAGAAAAAGGGGAGGTCTGGCTGCTGAGTATCACTCTACCTTGAAAGTTAAGGAGACCACTCATGTGACGCTACTTCATTCGAGTACCTGGTCCTGTAGTTTGTTTCCTCCACTCCACTGTTATTAATTTATCGACCCCAAAAACCTGTTTCCCAGATTCCATCTGAACTCCATGATTTGCTGATGCTGACTTCATGTCTCTCTCCACCTTTGATTGTACTTGTTGATTTCAACATTCATGTTGATTCTAGTTGTACACCTACTGCTGTGTTTATATCTATTCTTGAAAGTAACAACCTTAAACAGCATTTGAATTTTCCTATTCACACTCATGGTCAGTACTTGATTTACTGTGTTCTGCTAGCCTTAAATGACATTTCTATAACTGTCTCACCATTACAGACCTATATCTCAACCTACCTTTTCTGGCCAAAATGATTAAAAAAGTAGTAGTTAATCAACCGCGAGCTTTCCTTTATTATAATAACCATTTCAGTTAGATTTCCATCATGGGCACAGCAATAAGTCTGCTCTGTTGTGTGTTGTCGATGACCTTCTGTCCTGTACTGATAATGGCACTCTCAGCATCCTCCTCCTCCAGGACCTCAGTGCAGTATTTGATATAGGGCATCACGATATTCTCATCATCCGAGTCTTCCATTGGTATAACCGACACAGCTTTGGACTGGTTCAGGTCATATCTCACTAAGAGACAGCAGTTTGTCACCCTTGGTAAAAACAAATTTTCTGCTGTATAAGTGGTGTCCCACAAGGCTCAGTTCTTGGTCCACTTCTTTTTATTATTTATATTTTACCACTTAGGCATATAATTCACATTCATGAACTTAGGTTTCATTGTTATGCTAATGATACAGATCTATGATAGAACTCCTTCTATTACTGGAACCCCACCCCAGGCTTTCATATCATGTTTATCAGACCTTAAACTCTGGATGAATAATAATTTCATCAAATTAAACGTTGAAAAAACTGACACCTTGCTTGTAGGGTCTAAAATTCTCGATTGTCCCAACTCTCAGTTAACACAGATGGAGCAAATGTTAAATCTGCAGATGTTGTCAGAAACCTAAGTGTATTATTTGACCAGCCACTTTCTTTTGATCCTCATATAAGGTCTCTTACTGATGCTGCACACTTTCACCATCAAAATGTTGCTCGTCTTCATCCTTTTCTTTCCCTTACAAATGCTAAAATATTGGTACACACCCTCATTGTTTCGTCTTGATTAATAAAACTCTTTTCATTAGTCTTCCGACAATAACACTAAATAGACTCCAGTACATGTATACAAAACTCAGCTACACGAGTTCTCACCCACACTAAGAAATCAGCATACTTTACACCTGTACAGTTTGAGTTACATTGGCTACTAGTTTTTTCCCGAATCAAATACAAAATATTACTTGTAACTTACAAGACCCTGAATGATTTTGCCCCTCCATGTCTATGTGATCTGCTTAGTCTGTGCTGCAGCTCCCACACTCTTAGGTCATCTGCTTGTAAGTTAATTTCTGCCCCACAGACAATACTCTCTTCTGTAGGGAAAAGATCCTTCAGTGCTGTCACCCCTAGGCTCTGGAACTCTCTCCCTCAGTCATTCTCAGACTGTCCCTCTATCTCATCCTGCAAATCTTAGCTTAAGACCTTCATTTTCAATCAATACTTCTTTTCATCTTCTTTCTCCTAGATTTTCTATTTTTTTTTCTTCCATACTATGCAAAGCGACTTTGGGTATTGTGAAAGGCACAATATAAATATAACTTTTTATCAATATGTATTTATACCCTGGATGGGATGCCAGTCCATTCTAAGGCAGAGGCACACATGCATTCACTGTGATCATGTCCTGTATAAATGGTCATGGAAGCACGTTGGGTGATTTTATGATAGATTTCCACCATGTGAAGGGCTTTTCCACACTTACCCCCACCAACAGTTGGTTAACAGTCTTCCCTCTCACCATTTACCCACCTGCAGTCTTATCCAAACTGCCCCTCTCAGGCATTAGAATCAGGATGATGCTATATCGTCTTTATTCTTCTTGATATGGCACCTACTGATGACTAGTCAGGCTCAGAACATGGGGAGAAGAAGCACACCATTTTATCAATCAAGCAGCTTTTATTATGGGCACCACTGAGTCAGTATAATAGAATACACCACAGGGGGTAAAACTTCAAACTCAGGCTACAGGAACATGGAACAGCATTTTTTTTTCAAACATGAGTCAACGTGAGCTGTGACTTGAATCGACTGGCAAATGAGCAGATATAACTCAAATTTTAAATTTTGTCCTCTTCATTGCCTTTCTGGAGTGCTCCGTCCGGAGGTTCAGATTCAAGAGATCTCCTTATTTGTCTTCTGGCCTACTGTGCCCTCCCTCCCTATCATCCATCTACACTGACCAGATTGCTGCCTTCAGAGCCACCGAATTTGCTCTTCAACCTGACCACCTGACTGCCTCCTCCAATACATTGTTGTCCATCTGACTGTTCTCCCTCGTTGTTGCTTCATATTGTATTAATGAACTTGTCCTTGTGCCAGCCAGTGGAGAATGGCCCTCCCCATTGAGTCTGGTTTCTCCCAAAGTTTCTTCCTCCTGAGGGAGTTTTTCCTTGCCACTGTCGCCCTTGGCTTACTCTCTGAGGACCTTGGGCATGAGACAATGTAACAAGCTTTGTAACAATGCTTCTTGTTAAAGGCACTATATACCTAAAATTGAATTGAATTTAACTTGTAAAAAACATACACTTTGTGAGTTGACAATAGAATATATATTACTATACGTTTTGTCTTTACAGCTGCTTTCTGACATTGAAAACAATGACAAGGCCATGGAACTGTAGATGAATTTGCTTTTAACAAAGACGTTCAGTTTTCTCAACCTTTTGGTAGGAACTTTGTAAACTGTGATCACGCATTAATTCACATTTTGACCGGAACAAAACATGTTTGTTTCTATAAAAGACATTCAATTGAAAGACATTACTTTGTTGTCACTCAGTCTGTTTTTTTGGTGCCCCTTAAAACAATAAATCAACCGTAATGTCTTTAAGGGTATCGATCTGGGTGATTCTGGAGTGACATTTTGGAGTTCGTTTCATAGGCATAACTTACTGCACTTTTGTTGTGAGCGATGGCCCTGAGGATGGCATGTACAGCATACTATCGACCGTCACATTTGTATTCAGTAATTTATGGTTGGTACATCATCGAAGATGGCAAGGTAATTACCTTCTTTGAAGCAAGACTCACACCCCTCCCCCTGCCTTGCATCATGGCTTTTATGCATGTGTAGACATGTCGATAGTCATCCATGCACGCTCACACACTATTGGGCACATGAATTGCCTCCAGAGCACGGAACACGAGTCTCTACTATAGGCAACTGCAAGATTAACTCTGTGACAAAGAAGAGAAACACATGATGACAGGATGGGCGTACCAAAGACAGGGTTCAGAACCACAGGGTTAACCACAGGGTTAACAAACACGGTGTGGAGGAGAAGAACCAATGGATAGTCATTGTGGCATTGGCTCAGACAAACACGACGAAATCAAAGTCATCTGTGGTCTTTGGTATAGAGTCTGGGTGTGTGCTCAGTGCCGATAAGAGAAACAGAACACAGCCTTAGAGGACTGGTGATAAGGCGTGTAGTGAATGAACTGTCTCAATGTGTTCATCAGCTGATTTTACTCAAGAATATTCAAACCCATCCTCTCATTTTGAACTGATTGATTCTCTTACAATAATGTGTTCAACTGTAATGTGAGCATTTTGACGTGAATAATGAGAAGATATGGTGTAATGGCATCACAATTATCCCTCTGCTGCCTTATTTATCAGCCAACTAAAATTCTCACTGCACCCTAGCTTTACATACCTTTAAAAATCTATGCCATATTCTTCCAAACTTCCACCTTAAAACGATTGCGCTCGTGTTTTCTACAATGGATTCAACATTTTTGAAATGCCCCCAATACTTGATTAATGCCAGACATTTGATGGAATTTCCTTAGGATCTAATCATTTATGGTGGAGGATCTTCAAAGTTTCAACACTGGAGAGCTGTCAGATTAGCAGCTTAATACCTAGGGTTTCTATATATATGTATAGTTGTGTTTTCTGATTTTCAAAAGGTTACCCAATTTAAGCAATAAAAATAAATACCTCAGTCAGGTAAGATAATAAATACAGTTCAGTCATAAAAAAATGTCCAGAGCCATGGCTTTTTTAAATTGTAAGAATAGGCTACAGGCAAATGTGATTCTCACAAAAGTTTTACCATGCAAGGAAAAAAAGATCAAATATGTAGGCAGCAAACGAAGTACTTTTTCACTTAAATTTATATATTAGAATAACTTTATGACAACATATACAATCTCAATCAAGCAGATAGATGTTGCTGTTTAAAATAAATAGCTGGAATTTCTGTGTACCTCAGGATGAAATCATCAGGTTTTTCTGTGAGCAAAATCTGATAGTGGTTAATGTCCAGGATGCTAAAAATGATGCCTCCCCATTTAGCACAATTCCTAACAGAACACAGGTTGAGGCCAATCTCCTCTCGGGGTCAGGAGTGATCAGTTCTAATTCCATTTCAGACCGATCCTCGCAATGCTGCTTCAAGATCCGGCTTGTCGAAGCTGTGTTTTCCACAAACCAGACAAAGTCCTGTTGTCAGTGCATGATCACGAGTCGTGATTGTTTACGATCGGTCCCTTTCAAGCATATAGAGAGTTTTGAAATGAGCAGCAGTAAACTGACGGCCAAGGAAAAAATAAGAAAAAGAGGAAGAATAAGGATGGATGAGCAGACAAGATAGACCAATCGGTAAGCAGCTAAGAGCGAGTGAGAGAGACAAAAGATAGAGCAGTCAATGATAAGGACCATGAGTGACAAGGGACAGCAAGGCTAACCCAGAGTTTCTCCCCATAGCTAATTACAGAGGGGGCTGCAGCGGGTATTGCTGTAAGCCAGTGTGAGACCTCACCTTAATTTAGCAGGAGGCAATGCATATAACAGCACAAACGTTCTCATGACGAGGAGGGAGAGGAGAGGATTCACATTGAGATAATGGCTGATCACGGCACCCTAGCGAGGTATTGATTTTCTCATCACCAGCAGTGAGGCCCATTCTAAGACCAGCACACTCCACTCAACCCTGAGGCCAGTGGCGATGATGAGATGCATCAGACTATCATTCATATCATGTGCTTATATACACTTGCTACTTTCAAAAGGCTGTTCAAGTACCGCCAGATGACGTTTTAAATGCAGAATTGACAAAACAAGCTTTGAGGCCCGGTCAATCCTTGAACAAAGTGCAGTTCAGCTCTCCGGCAACTGAGGCGGTGCAGCGTTTGCTGATGCCAGGGTAATTTGTTAACACATTTTCTTTGTGTTTAACCTGACGTGAGTGAATTTGCACTCGAACCCTTAGAAGCTAAAGTTGTTGAAACAGAAAATAGACCCTGCATTCCCCTGCTGTTCCTCCGCCGGGCTCCTGTATGGCCAACAGATTCTGTGAGGTGAAAATTAAAATGCAAATTGGATTGGATCCTGATTAAAGCTGAGCTTTGTTGTGTCACGCCTTAGCTTGCTCAATGCCAGCACCCCTAAGTCCTACTTATTATACCAACAATATTTTGCTCATATCCCAGGAAGAGTCCAATTCAAGAATCACCTACAGCTCCTATGTGTTGGGATTTTAAGCCTACAGCAGGCTGAGTGTATCTGTCTGAATATGTATATAGGAGACAAGAGCATGATAGTAAAGCAGTGCACTTTAAGAAGTCATCACACTGCACTACAACTACAGGGTGGCACAGTGGGTTGCACTGAAATTCCACCCCTGCCATGTGATTGGTTCCTTCCTCCAGTTACACTGGTTTCGTTGAACATTTCAGAGATGCAGCATGATGAAATGGAATCTCTAAACCGCTTATAGTATGTGGGTGAGAGTGTGTGTGCTCTCACATGGACTAGCTAGCATTCAGAAATACAGTAACACCATACAGTAGCCAAGCATGCAAACACTCTAGACAACAATGATACCATCAGTACCAAATGAGTATCCGTGGCATTATAATGGCAGAATATTGTTAGAGTACGGTACTATAGTGACATGCGTTTATGACCACAGAGTGTAGAAACTTAGCTATTAAATCTTACAAGTATTCTGTGTTCTGTGTTCTGCGAATTGGTTCTAACTACACCTCATGCAAGAGTTCAGGATGGAGCAGACTAATCTAAAAGTGCAGTTAAGCCATATGGATAGATGGTGATGGACTTCATTAGGTGCCAAAAAATGACATTAGTAACCGGGCAACAGTGCATGCATTTCATAAACACTAAAGGTCACTTATGCAATTATGAGGTAATTACAGGGGGCTCTGCTCACTCTGCTGACTGTCTTTCCTGTAATAATGGACATTTGCGGCATTAAGAACTATACATGACATGTGACACTAGACTGTGTGTAATTGTGTCTCTTAAATTGAGGGAGTCTAAATGTGCTAGTCTTTTTTTCCTCTCCTGTATGCAAGGTGGGATGTTAAAGCATTCCAACTTCCAGCTGAAGCTGACCTGCATCCTAGCCTGCTTTTAGAATGCCAATCAAAATCAAGGACAAGTAGCAGATCAGAGGATCGTGACCTTAATGTACTAGAGGGGTTTGCATGGTTAAATGATCAACAGAGCAATGTCATTTGGAGCTTGATCTCCTTGATCTCCCTTGATGAAGAGGTCGCTGTCAAAAATCTAGACAAACTATGATCTGACAAAAAATCCTGTGACAGGTACAAAAAAGATGCAATGTAGCCCATAAAGTTTGCCTGGGCTGACCCTTGGAGCCAGGCTTAGGGTGATGTTCACCACAATAGCAAGCACCTGGTGATGAGGCCACACATGTAACTGTGCTAGGCTCTGCTTAAAATGGTTAAATCTGACTGTGGCAGTAGGGAGAGGAAATGGGAACATGGGAGAGCTTATGACTCTGATGAGAAAGGAGCTTGGGCTACTGCAGGAAATGGAAAGGTGCTAGCCAGATAGAGTCGGCCATGTTTCTCCAGTTCTGGAGATCCCCATGATGAAAGGCTGTAGGCAACGGTAGGGATCCTCACTGGTTCATGGCTGAAAACTCTGCAGCTGGCGGCTTTCCCAGTAGATGAGAAAATTGCTTCTATACAGCTGCACGTTGCTTGGAGAAAAACTGACTCTGACTTTGTGTGTATGCAGTTCCGAGAAGCCAGCCTTCCTGGAGAAAGTGGGTCAGGTGCAGGTTCGTCAACTACTTTCTCTTAAGGGTCAGATGTTAAATGTAGGGAAGGCCAAGCATAATTCTTGGATGTCATTATGAGAAGAACAACACTAAATACGGTGTATACAATAACACTTTGTATCAACGTGTATTTATTGATATTGATATTGATATTGATGTTGATGTTGATATTGATATTGATATTTAAATAGATATGGTCTCTGTCTCACACGCACACAAGTGACAATTTAATAAGGAATGCTATTTAACTGAATAACATTGGGCCGAACTGCCAAGCTCATGATGTATTGGTTTTTGTTACCAGCTCATTTAATTTTAATCAAAGAGAATACATCCACAGGACCACAAGTTACGTAACAAAATTTCCCTGTATCAGTTAACCTTCAATCTCTTTTTCTTTACTTCTCATCTATCTTCTTTATTTTTCAGTACGCTGTTAATGGCCACTACTCTGTTCGTTTTCTAATGACTAAAATTGCACTTACTTGACTTTGCCAGAGCAGTAAAGTTAGGTTCATGAGTAGTTAAAGATATTTGCTAGCTGGCAAATAAGCAGAATAGTGGTGGAATCCCTGTATCTTGTACAGCTTTGGAGCGCACATTTTTGAAGCATCCAAACATGATTTGAGAGCATGGGGTGGGGCAAAGTGGAAAAACCGACTTCTAGTGGAGGAATTTGGACTACGTGCATTACTGCTCATAAACAGATTCATCTGTGGTGATAAAGGCATTTTATTTTATATTTTATAGGCCCACAGGCTGGCACTTAAAGAGCCTTGCCCTATTGAATCTGTGCTTCTATTGGGAAACTTCAGCACACATAGGGCATATTGGGACTATGTGGAGGGATGCTATTGGGAAAAATTGCCTCCTGGAGCAGTGAATTCTATTGTATTTCTGCGTAAATCAGGGGCCATCCACAACAAACATTATATTCATTCAGAAGGACATTCACAAGTGTACATGGTACCAGACACCCTAAGCCAAAGGTCATTGACGTGAGGTTATGTGTTTTGGACACTTAGGTGAAGAGAGGGACAGAGCTACCAATCACTACCAGATGGATTTAGCAATTGGGGGATGCCCAGATGGATCAGGACAATCCATACAAGCAGTCAGGGTTTCCAGGGAACATCTAGTTGAAACTTCTGAATGGACCTTGTTAAAGGCCTCAGCAACTGCTATGAGTTCTGCTAAGAAGGCAGTCGTGTCTGTTATGGAGGTAATCCTTAGTGGATGTCTGTGGTGAGGGAATCTGCAGAACTGCAGAAGGAGGCCTTTAGGGCAATTCGCACACTGGGGTCTCCTGAGACAGTGAAATGGTACTGACAGACTAGAGAGATTGCAACAAAGGCAGTTAGGAAGGCAAAAGCTTGTGCATTGGAGGAGTATTAAGAGGCTATGGAGAGAGCCCCCCCAAAGATTTTTTAGCAAAAATCTTGGGAGACAGGATCTTGTTTAGGCTGTGTTCAGCCTGAGTAAGGAAGTGCTGATTACCTCTAGGGATATTGTGAAGTAGTGGAAGGAACAGTGAGGAAATTCTCAGCCTGTTGACTATATCCTCCCTTTGAGAGAGGTACCTTCTGATAGATCAGAGTCTACAACTGCATTTTGTACAGTGGTCAGAGGCCTTCGTGATGGAAAGTCGGGCAGCGATTGATGAAATCTGTGATGAAAGCACAGGGTGTTCCTGGCATGACATAACTGATACGCCTCCTGGCGGTCCTTATTTTTAAAAACTGGCATCAGAGTATGTATTCCAAGTTTAGGGGATAACACTTCTCAACCTCTCTGGGAAAGCCAATGTCAGGCTACTGGAAAGAAGACTTGATGGATTGGCCTCAGATTCAAGCAAAAAGATATGGACTCCCACCTGAATGTGGAATAGTGGATCAATTCTTCTGTTCATGGGAATATTACTTCACAGTCTACAGGTGCTGCTTGGATTTGGAAAAGACACGTGACTGTGGAACCTGTATGGGGGGTGCGTGAAGAATTTGGTGCACCAAGGCTGTTATTGCATCCACTCCCTATATGAGTGCCACAAGTTAGAATCGGTGTTAGTCTCTATCAATAGTGCATCTTGTTTCCATTCCTACTTCTGATTATTATGGACTGGATCTCAAGGGGCAGCCTTGGCTGGAAGGGCATCTGCAATGGAGTGCAAGAGTTGACATCCCTGCTATTTGCAGCTGATGTCAAGCTTTTTGCTTTATATGACTGAGACCTCCTGCACACACTTGGGCAGTTTAATGTTGTGAATTAGAAACAGCACCTCCAAACCAAAAACCATGTTGCTTAGTTGGAAAAAAGTCCATTGTTCCGCTCAGGTCAGGAGGGTACAGTCTGCCCTGATGGAACAAATTTAACTACCTTGGGATCCTGTTCACAAGTGATGGTTAGAGAAAATGTGAGATTGAACGGCAGATTGGTTCAGAGACTGCCATGTTGATGGCATCTGACTGGTCTGTGGTGGCAAAGCATGAATTAAATCATCAGACAAACCTTGCGGTTTAGCGGTCAATGTCTTTGTCCTCACCTCCAGTCATAAGCTGTGGCTAATGACTGAAAGTTGAGAGTACAAGCGGCTGAAATGAGGTCTCACCACAAGGTTGCTCACTCTCTGTGATAATGTAGGGATTTTGACACTCTGGAGGGACCGCAAAATACAGCCACTGCTCCTTTGGATCAAGAGGAGCCACCTGAGATAGTTTGGGCATCTTATGAGGATGCCACTAGGTCAGCCTCTGAGGGAACTGTTCTGGGCACATTCCACTGGGCAAAGTTTCTGGGGCAGACCGTGGACAGGCTGGAGAGATGATATCTCCCACTTGGCTTGAGAACATCTAGGGATCCCCCAGAAAAACATAGAGTTTGTGGCCTAGATAAAGGTAGGTCTGGTCTGAACAGCTTAGCATACTACCACTGTGACCGTCGCCAGGAAAAGCAGTGTGAAGAAGAAGAAGATGTAGATGAAGGACAGGTAGAAAAAGAGGTGTCATAAAAGCATCTTTTCAGTGCTTTTCTGTGGTTCTTTTGCTGATTGGCTCTGCCTTGTCTGAATTGCTCAGCCCCCTGTAATCACTGGCGATTTACAGGCATCCACTGACACTGGCTGAGAACCACTCAGCGAAAACTCAGCAACTGAGATCGTCTGGAAGGAGGGCCCCACTCGTTCAGCAATGGGCATTTCAGTGAGGTGGGGGTTGCTCTAACAATTGGATTTATTTTTTGTCAAGAGACTTTTTGATTGCTGTGGAACCAGCCCTCTATATTTATCGGACAGTTAGTCCATTTCAACAGCTATGAGCGCACAAAATGCAATATAACATTTATACACCTTACATATGTTTTTTTTTTTAAAGGCCCTAAAGTAGTCTACTTCATCAGGAAACTGCAATTGCAAATCATGAGTTCAAGATCCAAATCACCAGATGATGGAAATTATTGAAATAGATTTCTGATGCCAACAAAAATGACAAAATGTTGTTTGTTTAGACTGATGGACCAAGTTTGTTCTTTTGCGTGCTATTGATTAAAAACATTTAAACCATGAAGAACAGAATGGTTTACAGCTAGCATATACACACATGCATCTCTGAGTCGATGGACAGCCCCTCAACAATAAGAGCAGTTCTCCAGTCAGCCCTCAAGGTCTGCCTCCTCTTCTTCCTGATCCTCACTGCTCTACGAATGAGTCGTCCTGAGAAATTTTGGGGCGGAGCGTCAGCCTGAACACATAAGTGACCACCAAGGCTCCGCCCCCAGGTGGTGTCGAGACGCTGACAAAAACAGTTGTTCTCATCATTGTAGACGGCCCGTGACAAATATTTTCCCGAAAGTTAATTAGTCTGTAGTCAAGAAATTAATTAAAGCTGACAATGTACCAAACAAATGAGAGGAGAGATAAGTGTAATATTCAAAATGCATCAGTTCACCAGTTTATGTTTCAACATCCACATTCCTGTCAACAGCCGTGTCATGTAAAGTGGCGTGTGGCAACAGAAATATTAATTAATGTGACATGCTGTTCATAGATTATTAGTGACCAAATCATTCCAGTAGTCATTTCTAAAAGTGCGGCTACTAAACGGCCAGCAACGTAAGTAAACATTCAGATACTAATTAGAAAGAAAATAGTCATTAAAGCTGTAAGCTGCTACAGCTGTGTGTACTCATATATGTAAATAAGCATGTTGGAGTTCGTGATATAGCACGTGTGTGTGTGTGTGTGTGTGTGTGTGTGTGTGTGTGTGTGTGTGTGTGTGTGTGTGTGTGTGTGTGTGTGTGTGTGTTGGGGGGGGGACTACAAAAGGCATGTAGACTGAATTTGGATCTAGCAATGGTTGGTCTGGGGAGATATGAGGTGCAATCCTTAGACTCACAAGCTGAGATTTCTCTTGTTAACAGGTGAGCTGTACTCCAGGTCACCATCAATACTTTCCCAGTCCAGGTGAGCTAAACACATTCTAAACCCATCACTACGACTCCCAAGAAGCTCAGTTTTAAAGTCAATGTATAACAAGAGGTACGTAAAAAAATCCCTCTCAGCCCATGTAGGCACAACTGATGCAATGTTCATTGTAATCTGTGCATGACAGTAGTAGTGTCCATTTCCACGTGTCCATGACAGTGAACCTCATCCATAGAATAACTGCCAAGGACACAAATTACAGACAGTGACGAAATTAAGTAAGCAGCCATAAGGCATTACTTTCTTTCAGTCAGGTAAGTCAGATCTTGCTAGTCCAAAATAACCCATCACTGCAGATCTCATTAGCTTGATGCTAACAAGAGGCTTCAATTTTGTGCTCTATGTGGCAAACTAGCTTTGTCTTTTCTAAATTTGATTACATTCTTTGACCAATGAAAAGTTACACTGAAATGTGGGTGACATTGTTTATCAGTGAAAGGTGGCCTACACATTCATCACCTTAAACCATTAACAATATCACCATGACTCTTTCCTATGGGCATTTCTCTGTTCTTTATTCTTGTGGATACCTGAATGCATTCATTTTAATCAACCAGGTTCCATTATCACCTGTATTAACTCTAAAGGTGAATCATGTGGTAATCAGTCGTGTTTACATAATATGTTTTTTTATTGGTACATATTTTTCTGGTCTGTTTAAAGCATTCAAATTCCATCTAGTCACTTGAGTTGCATAACTATCTACCCAGTTCATAATCATGTTGAGCTTGGAGCCTATGGACAGAGTAGAAGTCAGGGAACATCCTAGATGGGATGCCACACACTCACCCACACAGAAAATCACTATAGAAGAGGTTTTTCATCCAATAATACAACAAATTGGCTCCTTGAGGTTACTGTTGAGCAGTCTGGTACTTCTGCTATATGTACCATAAGTCAAACCAAGATCAGAAGCAAATAACCTTAGCATTAATCTTTTCTTCATTATCCAGATTCTCCTGCATTTCTTATTTCATAATGTAGGATTTTTTTTCCAAGTATTCCACGCATATTTCTGTAAACTTGTATTTCTTTCTTACCCAACTTTACAGACCGTAATAGACTTCCTTCCTCTAAAGGAAAGTTGCCTGAGACAGCCTATAGAAAATATCGACACATCACTCTGCATTGATGTAGATTTATCCATGTGTTAATAGTAGCATTTCATGCTAAATGCGATTCATAATAGAGTATGGCTAGCAGCTCATGAACACATCAAATGCATCTCTGCCAGGGTGTGTTATGAAAGTGCTTTCGGTGGTGCAAAATGTTTCTCTGGCTGCTGTACACACCTGCATGTCCCCCTCTCCCTTTTCCCCTGAGTAAGGGACTGCTGGGTATTTAACAGAGCTTCCTGCACCTGCAGCCTCACAGACAGTGAGTAGTAAATAGAACTCTCCCTCACCTACACTCCTGCCAGTTCTTAATATGTGCAGACTTGTTTGGGGGGGTGCCTCAGGAACAGTCCTTGACACTGCAGTGCCTCTCAGGCTGAACGTGTTCCACCAAAGTAGGATTCATGAAGTCCCTCAATGCAAGCCATACATTTGAAAGCCCTGATATACTTTATGATTCGACAGAGATTTAGATTAAAGCACTTCACTGGTTCGTCATTATTATTTCAATAAACGATTAGGTAGGTGCCAATTCATTAATAAAGTATACCACAACTGGGGAAATGTGGGTTAAATTGAACAGTGTGTGCATGTGTGCTTGTGTGTCTGAATCTCTGTGGTGATCGCTGTGTCTAAAGTAATTTGTTACTCTTGTCCAGTTGTCAGAGGGAGCAGAAAAGGCGTCATCGTAAATGCAGTCTGCAGAAGTAAGATTACATTTACAGCCTTGCCAGATACCTGATAGTTCCCCCACAATGATTTCTTCAGAGAGTATTTTTAGAAGAATCTGCCCCCAACGCACCCTGCCCCAGTGCTGCTTTTGCAAAGAACTAATCAATCAGGAGTCATACACACTGTAACAGCATCCGTGGTGGGGGGGGGGGGGGGGGGGGGGGAAGGAATTATTTAAATGGTTTGGGGGGGATTGGGGGGGGGGAGGAGAGAGCGTAACCCCCCCCCCCCCCCCCGTGCTGTGAACTTCTG
>JAACJT020020217.1:0-21065 GCA_009936485.2 Gymnarchus niloticus | reverse complement strand
GGGGGGGGGGGGGGGGGGGGAGGTGGCATAGAGGGTATGACTCACATTGATGGGGGCCTTGATTTGGCCCGGCTGCTAGCCAAATCCCATCACAGATCCTGGACAGAAGTGCTAATGTCTCCCATTGCTTTGGTTAAGACATACAGGAGTCACAAGGGTGACTTACACCCATTACCTGAGTATCCTTGTTCACCGAAAAGGTTAAAAGGTTATATTTGTTGTTTTTCTTTACGTGAGCTGCTAGTTCTTTTCCTCGTTCTTTTATATTAGTACCCCCCTTGAGAAGGGACTACTCCGAGGGAGCTGCAGAGTATCAGCAATAGGTAATATTTTTCTTATGACATTTAGAAATATTCCAAAAACCAAGTTTTGTGCAGTTTTTTTGATCCATGAAAATTAGCTGCAATTATGGCATGTTCACTTTAAAAGCAGAGTTATTCAAAAGTAAAAGTCTTGAATCATTTTTTACTTTGTGTTTACTAGTGAGCAATTACTGTACTCGCACCACAAGGTTCCAGTTGGGAATTGCTGACTCCTTTATGAATTTCCGCAGGTGTCAGCCATCCCCGGTGATGGCAGGGGGAAACTGAGCCACAAATGGATGTATCGCCAGTACTCCACAGCTAGATGGAGTAATTTGGCTGGTACTCGACCACAAGTTAATACAGCCAAGAATCGGAGTGCCCAGTTGACTTAAGTGCTGGTATGGCGCAGGTGTGTGTCTGCCTGATCTGTCTGAGTTTACTTGGCAGCTCATTATACAAGGATCATATGGTTATATATGTCTATATTGGACAAAATACAAATATCAGCAAATTCCTGAACAAGTACAAAGATACACATTGCATGCTGTTTGCCTTCTTTTTTGCATGATATTATTCTGTTACAAATCCTACAGCTTTAAAAATATGTATAAAACTATTTTGTAGCTCTTAGATTTATATCTACTACTTCTGACTGATTATATAAGTGAATCCTAAATGAATCCATATCTATGAATCTACACTTTTAGGCTGACATCAGCAAGTCCAAATCCTTGAATTCACACGTCATCTCATATTTGTGAGTCTGCATTCCTGAATTCGCATCCATCATGTCCGCATCAGCGCATACTCATGAATTCACATACGGTTGGTCAATCTTCAGTTCACATCCATGAGTTCTAAAGCCCATCCAATCCAAATCTCCAGCTTCACCCTTTGAAGTGACATCTCTGTTTTCAAACGCATGTACATAAGCTCACATCAGCTTCTTCCGCCTCAGGAAGAGGTCAAGCCCATAATAAATACTTTTACTCAACCCAGGTCCTCAGCCCAGCATATTCTTTCCTTTTCATCCTTCCAGTGGTTGTTTTTTTTTAATTATTATTTTATTTACATTCACATCCTTAATTCACATTCTTTTTTTCACCACAAAACGGAGAGGTCAGGTCTAGAGGAGGATCACATTCTCCGAGAAAACATGGCAACGGCTCATCGCCCAGAAGAGAACCCCGACTCAGGGATATTCTAATAAGTCGTTGATCAGTCTTAATGCTCCAGCAGTTTTCATTAAAACCCTGATTCATTTCATTAGGAGAGACCTCAGTATCTGCTGGCACTTGGGCGCACTGTGAAAAACAGGCGCGATAAAACCATCAGTGACTAGCAGCGAGTGAACAGGGGGGAGTGAGAAATGTAATCAACTGAAAATCAAAGTCAGGCCAAAGAACACATCTTCTATACCACAAACTGTAAATATTGTATTTGAACTCCAAAATGCATTTATCAGCCTGTTTCCTTCAGTATATAATGCATGAATAATATACTGATTCACCCAGGGAACGTGAGTGTCATATTAGCCGCATAAAAAACAATTACAGAAACACAATGAAAATGTAAGTGGTTCTCAGACCACATATCTGAAGGATTAATGTGCTGATTAGGTGCATAAAATGATTAAAACCAAAATTAGACACAAACAATTACACCTTAACTGTCATTTAATATAAGAATTTAGAGCAACCATATCAGATTTCTGTAATATTTTTTTCAGTTATTTAAATAATCTATAAGGAGCGATTTGCTGTAGCTTCCTTTTTAATCAAAGAACATTTTATTTCTACGAAGACGTGAACAATCATATTCTGATATCTCGGATCCTGATGTTGCTTCAGCATTGAAGAAAAGGTGGTGTGAGGTGTGTTTGGAGTGATGTCAGATTGGTCAGAATACAAGGGGTTCTTTCAATGTGCATGTTGTTTTCCCCTAACGTTGTCAACTTGGACAACATGCGAGGATAAATATAGTCATTGTCACATGCTCTCTGGTTAGAGATTATTTATGTTTTGAGTCCCATTTGAGTGCTGGGCCCAGCACCTTAACCCCGAGTGCAGAACCTGATAAGGATAGTCATACAACAGATCGTCAAGGAAACCATTGCTGAGGCAACCAAGGTGCTTTATACAAAACATATGTTGCCATGGCCGCAGAAATCTCAGCAGAAGCCTTGCCGCTGCTACCACAGCAACACCTGACAGGTATGCAGAGTGTCAATCAGTGTGAGAGGCAGTCAGCAGTGATGGCTATGGGGTTTTTGGTCAATGCTTATAAGTGACTAAGGCACATTGGGTATCACCCTTCCTTTCCGAGGCCTGGCATTTAAGGACATATAATCCATGAAGAAGATGCTCTATTGACACAAGAGATTATATCAAGCAGCTATATTTCCCCGATGAAATTAATAAACATCCTTTATGAATAAAAAATCTTTCTACCACCTGAGTCTCGCTTGCCTTTGACACGAAAGCAGCATCTTGAGACCATTGAGCTGAAGTGACCGTTGTCATGGAGACACACAAAAGCTATTACAACCATCATGCTGTAATAATCCTGTTTAAATATGTAACTGAATAAGGATGCATCTCGTGGTTTTCAACCAGAAAGGAACAGACTCTGTGAATCAGAGCATCTCTGCAGTGTCCGTCTTCATTTGGCGCACATGTAAACAGGAGTGCCATGTTTCCATTGCATTCATAATGTAACTACTGTGCTGATGTCCAAGCAGAGGGACCAAGATAAGATAACTACCAACCAAGAACTAGATCTACCCTTCCAGAGGTAATCTTCTGGAACCTTTAAATACAGGACTACCATTCATGTGTTTGTGTGGGTCTTTCTGTGACTGTGCTACAAGAAGAATTTTGAAGATATAATATAAAACTTTTTACAATTTCCATAACTAAACTTTTAAATTTTTAGGAAAGTCACTCGTGCCACTCGTGATGTAGATTGCAATGGCAAAACGTGTAAACATACCCTGATCATAGCAAAATCAGTTAGATGACTGTAATCAGTTAACAGAGTATAGGATACCTGGTGGCGTTGGGTGAGGTCTGTTTGAAGAAAGCAGTATAATTTTAGATGTGTGACAGGAAAGTTCCTGATTTACAGGCAAGATGGAACGTCAGCGTCACATGTGTCAGAACAGATGCTGAGGATTCAAAACACCAGGGAAACAGCATTTACTGAATTATGCAAAGTTCCTTTATAAACCTTCTTCTGACTTCAGAGGAGAGAAAAGGCGAAGCGAGAAAATTAAGTGAAAGCTGTTTGCTGGGTAGTTTTGCATAACAGGTCTGACGAACACGGAAAACCTAGACTTCTGTCAAATCACAGTGGAAATTGGGTCTTTTGGGAGCTCATTAGCAAATTTAATGAAGTCACAAAATAAATTTTAAAGTATTTATCACTGACGCCAAAGTTGCATTGGGATTTTATGCTAAATGTTTGGTGAGAGTCTGCTGAGGTGAGGGATGGACTAGTAACATTGTTGCACATACATTACTGTGATTTTATGGTAAAATACCTCAGTGAAACATTACAAAGACTTCTCTTTTTAATAAAACATATAACATAAATTACTTTCTCTTGCTGTGGAGGCAGATGTTCCAAGCATATGAGAATTCGAGACTTTCCTTCAAAAAACCTTACCTGATTAAAGAGAATTTCATTGAAATTTTTAACACTTTAAACAGGAGAAATTAAAGATGACCTCATATACCTTGTTTTGTGGTACCTAAAGGACTGGGATCTGACAATTTGAACATCTACTACTGTGTCATTTACTTAAAATCTGAATTACTTCCTTGTCAGAGTGAATTCAATGAAGTCTTTGCGTCTAGAGATCTATATACAATTAAACAAGTTTGTCAGTGTAGTGGTATGAGCATAATTAGTTTAAAAAGAACATGGAGATCAAGAAATCAATTGCTTCTTTAACACATGTCAAATCTAGTTAAGAACTTACCAAACAATTGTGTTAATTCAATTAATTTAATGCTGGCTTTTCTGTTCTATGTAACTGATGTGATTATTCTGTATTGTACTTTGAATAGTTATGTACTGGAAAAGCACAATGACTCCTGAAGGTAGTGACCTGAGTATGCTGGGTTTTTACACGTTACTATTGAAGATCACGTTGTGTTGCTGTGAATATGGGAGAATGATTGATGTAGGGATTTTAATTAGAGCGTGGCTTACTTTGCTGACAGCTCTACTGAAAGAGGATTTCATCATAAGCGGTATGCTGTTATTAGTTCCAGGTGCTGTTGTTCTTCTTTTGAAGGATGGAGCGTGGAAGCTTTAACTTTTAATGATAACAGATACCTGGATACAGACCATCTGTCAACATAGTTAGGAGAATGACCGTTGGGGAACAGGGTTTTCATTTTTTTGGCTACAAGCTCCAACACAAACTGACTCTCTTCACACAGTGATGGCAAACTCCGCCTTAGCTGAATTCTCCCTGATCGTCAGATTACACATTTTTGATTGCAGCAAGGCATGCAGATCCAGAGGGTGAATTATGGATAAAACCAAGGCTACAGATGAGTGTGTATGCACAAACACATGTATCATAAAACAGTCTAGGGTAATGAGATGGCTGTTACTTAAAATTAAAGAGGAAGGAAAGATTAAAGGAATCCCTCAGAATCTTGCTACAGTGGAAGGTGGTTGACGACAGGCAACATGGACACTATACAACACATAATAGCTCATGCATATATTGGACAAGTCACATGAGGACTATCTGGTGGTTCTCAGAAAGGGCTGATGGACACAAGGCAGTATCCAGCATGCGAAGATGTGTCCTAGCCCAGGGAATATTTTAAACCAACATGTAAATGAAATAGAAATAATTAACAACAAAATAAATGTTTTAAACCCGTTATTTTTTGTCTTAATGTTTGTGCCTAGCAAGATTTGTGTGTTAAAATGAAGCTGTTACTTCACAGACAAAAACTGCCAATGGTAGAGCAAGGATTTGTCAAATGTCAAAGAAGTATGGCAGCTTTATCATTTTTATAGTTTTATTATAAGGTGTGATTTCACACTGGACGTTCTTTAATTCTACCGGGATTCTGAAAACATTTGTTTCAATGACATTTCAGGTCACATATTCTAACTCGGAGGGATTTCTTCATGATTGTCTATCGATGGTTATTTGTGAAACAATCCGCATGTAGTCACCGTCCCACCAGCGAAGGTGCATTATTAGCTGAATTTTTCGTCAGCTCAGATGTTTTGGCAGCCAGAAACTCTCAGCTCCATCCACAAACGAAATTAAATCAGCGCTCTGGTTCGACTCCTTCCCACTCGACATTTGTGGCTTTCAATCCCTTTCATTCACTTAACAATCTCTCCCTTAATGCACACAGGCAATTTCCTCTCAGGACGCTGAATATCTGGTGCAAGGCCAAACACTGTGGCTTAGATCACGTATTTTGCTTTCCATAAATATATCTGTTGGTTCCTTTTATTGTTAAACAACATATTTCAGAAGCCTTCATCCCAACGAAAGATATCTTATTTGAAATATAAGCTGAAAACAAGCTAAAAAATTTTCATATTGACTTCCAACAATGGGGAGTCAGTGTTACTTGTAGCCAACTCAGCTTTTTGCTAAAAACATATTATGCAAGTCAAATTAAAATGAAATTAAAGTAACACTTGCATTCTAATTCATTGTTCTCAGATTAAAAGTGGAACTGTTGTGCTCTGTTTCACTGTGATAAAGCTATATGAATGTATTGATAAAGAACAATGCATATTAATTTAGATTTTTGCCATAAATCCACACTGTTTCCTCATTCTTATAAATGTACTTTATGTTCACAGCTAACGCAACTGTACATTGCTGATATATGTGTAGTCTGTACCGTGTACTTCTTACTGCTGGTTTAAGATTCCTGTTTGAATCGATGTTGCCATATTAAATAAATTATAAAAATGGATGGATGGACGGATGGATGGATGGACGGATGGATGAATGGACGGATGGATGGATGGATCTCTACAAATATACCAAAAACATGCCCAACTATTTTCATGGACAAATATCAGACCCAGAATCCTTCCCAGGTCCATGTAAGCAGGACAGTCTCCCCAACCCACCTCTATCCCATCATCACCCACATCCCTGATTTGGAAGACCTCATAGTGGACCAGCAATCTGCCTCCATGGATGATTGCAATTCTCCAGTGGATTCCTAGCCCAGGATAAGTAGCAATTTCTGCTGAATCCCTTACTAAAGCTTTCCACCTGCCTGATAACATACACAGTGTGATTATTTAATTAGATATGCTGTGTTCAGATTCTGTTCCTGACATCACAAGAGAAGGCAAATGTTGAATGGAAACTACATCTGAATAGCAAAAAGACAATCATGAATAAACAATACCTGGACTTGCACTTGACAGGAAGAATGAAGCTAAGAATGCATGGGTCTTACAGCCCATATTTATATGGCAACATGTAAGCGGCCAGCCTCCTTTCTGGGCTCATCAACATATTAATAACTGGTGGACCTTGCTGGGGGGCTAAGGAACTAATGACTGCAGAATAGGTGTAGATTAAACAGAGATAGTAGGAACACGTCCAGCCTTGCTTTCGGGGAGGCTGAACATATTCCTACTCACTTTAAAGGTATAACTGAAGTGACTGTTTTCAGTCACCTTGGTTCCCTACCAACTTTCAAGCCAAAACTATAACCCTGGACAGCAGATTCATAAATGTGAGGCAGTAATGAGACAAAATGTAAAAAAACTGAATCACAATACCTCAGGATGAGCCACAAGATGGGAAATAAGAGACAGGAACCCTCAGATGTATGCCCCACATGGCTAATTATGCCGTTCAGCCAGAGCAGTTATAAGGGGACACACTGTAAATAATATTCTTTGTTCTTCGAATAACTAGGGTATGATACATAGTCATTGCCTATAGTTAACCGTCTGAATTCTGCATGCATTCTGGTATAGTATCCCTTCTTATGGCTAATTACCCAAACTATTGTTCCTACAAAAGACAGGATATGCTCAAGACTAAAAGGCCACAAAAGGGCGGAGTATGTACCAAGGAAGTGGATTATGGAGGTCATTAAGATGGGTAGCTTTTGGTTTCTTTCCATATGTATGACAGGCTACCTAATGGGGGCTCTAGTACAGGAGGGTAATCTCATCATCTCAGGTCTTTGGTCGAGATTTGTAGATTCATACTGGACCTTCCTGTAATCAGAAAATACTGTAAATGGGTGAACTTTGCTCTCCAGCCTGTGTCTTCAGCCTTCTATGACCAGATTCATTGTAAGGAGTGCCTTGCTATTAAAACCGGTAATGTGCCTGGGTGTAGTAAAGTAGACAAAATGAAGGATAGTCCCAACAGGAGTCCAGGAGGCACCCTTATATGCAGCTATGGCACTGAAGCCCCTGGTGCCCCAACAGCAAAAATGAACAAAGTTCAGGATACTGGAAGGAAGCCACAGTGATACACCTCATACTTCTTTTGAAATGTGTATGTACATTAGAATGGATCAGCATTAGGGGCATGGGAACTGGGGGGGGTGGAGCAGATGTGCCCCCCCAATATTTTACTATAACTTTAATTAAGCTTCATTCATCCCACACAATAAAACACTGAAATTGAATTGGTGCATAGTTGTGTCACCCCAAATGGTCTCCTAGGGTCTTGGTCAGGATATTCCCTAGAAAAGCTAGTGATCTGGATTGGAACTCACGTCCCATTGATTTAACATAGAATTCACTCTCAGGTTAAGACCAGGTGCAGATTCTCAACATAATGCCTCTGAAGGAGAACTGGTGAGGGTTTATGTAAATAGAAGTGGATGTCAATGAGAATAGTGTAAATAAAGTAGTTACTAGACAAGATTATGATTTTATACCCATAGTGAGTGTCTTGACCTGTCTGTTGAGAATCTGTGGATCAGCAGAGGCTGACCCAACAATGGATCTTCTGGAAAGATCCTTCCGTAAAGAGTAAAGAAACTGAACGAAAAGCCCATGTAGTCAGAAATGGTCTGATCAGGAAAGGTAAAACTTCTCATGGGAAATTGAAAGGAAAATTTGGCATAACTAATAAAAGGCACTCATGGAAAACCATCTTGTCTTGACTAAATAATTATCTGTTTGACCCTTGCTCATAGGTCAACCTAGATGCAGCTGGAGGAGAGCAAGATTATCCTGGTTTATTGTGAAGTCATAGCGGATGGCCTCAGCAACAGTAATCCTGCTGAGAAGTGCTCCTCCCGTAGAGCAGCAGATCTCATAACACATAACGTGTACGTGTTTTGTGTCCCCTCCCCACATTACATAATGCTTTCTATGGCCACTTTCATAATTCAAACATAGCAGCCAATTGTGTGGCCACTTCCATGATTCAGATATAGGCCTGTAACTAACAGAGAAGGCAGAGACTGAACACATGGTGAACACATGAAAATGTAGCTCTTTGTGAGAAGCTATATAAAAATGTAAGGTTCTTAGGTGCTCTGCTGTGGTAATCATGCCAGAAACAGGTTCACAAAAATGGTATGAAAATCTGCCCTGAAGAAAAGCCCCCACAGGGTGGAAATCACATTTTTATAATAAGTATGCTGGCGTAAATGACCCTTTGTTATTTCCATATTGTGAAAAAGTTACATGATTCAAAGTACATTTTCATGGTAAAACCGTCTTGATAAAAACTTCTATTATAGCAAAGGTACAGAAAATCCCCCCAATTGTTAATCCGGTTTGACTCCACAAAACACACCCCCCAACAACACATGGGAAAGAACTGTTGTCCTTGATCATTATTAGGAAGAAAAAAATTCAACTGAAAAACAGTAGTGAAGTTACTTTAAGTTCAATTGATGTCAGTGATGCAAAATTTCAGTTAATCTGCATGCTTTTGGTGTCTTCCAAAAATAATTTATTTTGTTGTGTAAATCATTTACAGTCTTGCTTCTTTACTGAGTTATTTGGAGGTCTGCTGTGAATGTTTTACAGCAGTGACGTGACTTTAAAGTGTTGCCTAAAGGCAGATAACTTGATTAAAGAAAATCGGGTGAATCTGTGTGCAGTATGAATCCAAATGAAGGCATTTGGCAGGATGTTTGTAATAGAATATCTCATAATATTGGAGCTCACAGTGTTTGATTATATGCCTTATCTTCTATTCCTGTGATCCTTGATAAATGCGTATTGTGCATCATTAGTAAGATGTTGATAACTGAACAGGCCTTATTCCCAAAAGGAAGCTCAGTGTGATTTATTCTTTAAACCCTTACCCAAGGCAATTTTGATTGCTTATGTATGGCATTCTCTATACCTTATGGAGTGTCTGACTCATGTTGCCAATCCAGAAAGAAAAAAATCAAAAGAATGCTGACCAAACTGGTATAACTATTTATTTACAGACAAAAACTAAAAAAAACACCTTTTCTTCATATTTACAAATGTGTTAACTGCAACTGTGACTGCGGTCAGTAAGAGTCTTGCTCCTCAGCACTTCCTCTGACCAAGCAGATTCCCAGAATCCTTCATTTTCACGCACACAGGAATCAACTGAGTGCAGAAATGAAGATCATACAACAGCAAAAAGACACACACAAAAAACATGATTAAAGTGTGACGTAATAAAATTGCATGTCCAATACAAGTTCTAACCCTTAAATGCATTATTATTATCATACGTAAATTTTTCACAATAATTATCATAAAAACCCCTTGCTCACTGTTTGGCTCTTACAGCTTACATCCACTCATGTATTTTCCCTAGTCTCTTATCCAATTCATGGTTGCAGTATGCCTAAAGCCAATCCCAGAATGCACAGGGAGGTGAGGCAGGTGACACCCTGGACTGGATGCCGGTCCCTTGTAGGTCACACATTAGAAAAAACACATACGTTATGAGCATGATGAGCAAACTCAAGATACCACAGGAGGAAGCCAGCAGGGAGAACAAGCAAAGAACCAGCACTCAGAGTTAGGGTTGCGAACTAAACCCACAACCCTAAAAACATGAACCCCCGGCTTCCTAGGTAGATCACAATTTTATTTAAAAAAAAAAGCTTCCATAAGCAATTCAGGTTAACTGCCAGCAAACTGCTTGGTCATGAAACAGAGATTTTCTGGTTCCACATTAACATATTAAGCAATTATGCTACCCATCTGCATTAGGCTGCCTGTCTAGTGCTATTCAGCATTAGACTGTGGATGAAGCTGTCCATGATGTTGGAACCAGACTTTCCTTCCTCTGTGAAATACTTCAAAGGGAAAACTAGGTAAAATCCTCTCATGAGGCCTTTGTTTTTGTCAGAAGTTGCCCTAGGGAGCAGCAGTCATGTTATATTAGCAAATGTGCAGTTTGGTGACCCAGAATGAAGAACAATCCCTGTGTGTTTAGCAGGAAAAATGCATGGATCACATACCTCAGATACAAAAATGCATCGCACAAACGCAACCGTATTTTCAAAGTGATGCTGTGGAATGAGGTAGGTGTACGCTTTGAAAAAGGACTGTGATGTTGAAGTGATATGATACACACAGTGGCGGCTTTATTAGGTACACCTGCTTGTTAAGGCAAGCACTCCGCTCCACCTGACAGAAACGTACGTGGCTGCAACTGATCACTAGCTGTATGGCTATGCATTAGAATGGCTAAGACGTGTTATCAAAGCGATTTTGAATGCGCTGTGATTGTTGATGCCAACTGGGGTTGTTTCTGTATCTCAGAAACAGCCAGCCTCATGGGATTTTCACACACCGCTGTGTCTAGAGTTTACAGAGAATGGTGAAATAAAAAAAAAAAAAAAAACAGAACATCCAATCAGTAGCAGTTCTGTGGGGAAAAAACACCTCATTAGTGAGAGAGGTTAGAATAAAATGGCCGGACTCATTAAAGTTAATGGGAAGGCCAGGAGAATTAAGCAACAGCTCAGTATAAAGTTAGAGTCGGAGAAGGGTTCTCAGAACTTACAGCTAATCTAACTCTGTAGCAGTTCTGGCGGCAAAAGTGGGCAATACTCTCTACTAGCTACCCATACCTAATTAAGTGGCCATTGAGGATGCATAACAAAATACATTACATGCAGATGCAGTAATAATTGTATATTTGTATGGATAGGTGATTTTACAGGGCATGCAAGGGCTGCATTTGCACCCCCTACTGTTGGGATGCAACAATGTAGAATAAAAGTAAAAATCACAAAATGTATTAAAATTGTGTTTTAAAATCATTGTGTTTCATCATAATTGTGCATTTTAATGATTGCTGTGCAATTCCCAATTGACTTTGAATCTGTTGATTGCCTACTAGGGTATTGACCACATAAAGACTACTCACCGCAGGCAAATTGCTTACAGAACAAACAAACATCCATCCATCCATACATCCATCCATCCATACATCCATACATCTTCTAATTGCTTGTCATAGTCAGTTTTATGGGGAAGCCTGGAGCCTATTCCAGGCAGCACTGGGCACGAGACTGGGGCACACCTTGGATGGGATGCCAGTCTGTCTCATCACTTACAGTGCAACAGCTTATTGTTGAAACAGTGATGTGGCCTAGCAGAATGATTGATCAGTTTTCTTTAAGAACAATAAAATGGAGTCTAGTGAGGATAAGCCAAGGTGAATATGCTGCCACAGGCCAAGGGCAGCAATACATGTCCCATGGTGTGATAGCCAGTAGCTAACGACTGACCCACACAACCATAGAGAAACTGAATGAAAGGGACCCCTACTGTGGTCCAGAGAAGGCCATTCAGTATCTTACATACAGTGGTGCTTGAAAGTTTGTGAACCCTTCAGAATCTTCCATAATTTGCGCTGAGTCTGTACACACTTCCACTCCATCACCCATCTATCCATCCATCCGTTTTCTATACCGCTGATCTGTCAGGGTCGTGGGGAAGCTGGAGCCAATTCCAGCTGACTTCTGGGGAGAGGCGGGGTACACCCTGGGCAAGTCGCCAATCCACCGCAGGGCCACTCCATCACCATATTATCATATTTGTGTTTTTCTATTATCTAAACACACATTACACCATAGACTGATTCTAAAAACAATAGAAAAGGGAACTGTGGTTGCTCCGGATTTAAATCCCGTATAACGAGGGTTACTTCCAGGAGTCCAATTTCTTCCTGCAGTAAAAAGACAGGCAGTTAGAAGTGGAATCTTTAAATTGTCTACAGTGTTTTTAAGTTTCTGCCCTGCGATGGACTCACATCCTCGCTTGTCTCTAATGCTGCGAGCCCCTCTTCATGACCCTTTCCAGGATGAGCAGTTAGATGACTGCGATAAATGATTCCTACACACAGATAAGCATGCACACAGGGTCTGTAAAAAACAGTGAAAATTTGATTGTCCAGGAACAAATTTGCAGCCAAGCAGCATGATTCCCTCAGAAACGCTGTCAAATGTGAGGACTTGCTAGGCTGTGCACCATGACAAAACCCAGTAAAGTCCAAAGACACAGCCAGCAATAGACTCATGCCAAGATCCCCTACCCCTCCACTTAAGAATTGCAATCTCAGTACCGTCATTACTCACCGGGAGGGTGTCGGACCAACTTAGAGGCATACAGTCTGACCAGCTTAAAGGCATACAGTCTGACCAACTTAAAGGCATACAGGAAAGAGTCCATCTGTAGTTTTCCCCTTACAAATTGTTCCCTCCAGGTCATTAGTTTTGGATTGCCCTTTTTGCCTCAGCTTTATCAACGGGTTTCAAAGAGGTTCTGTAATTTCCAGTGTTGCTGCTGCAATCTCCCGTCACTGCCGTCATCTCGGGGAACTTACCAGGTGTTCTGCATGCACGTGTGTCTGATCATTGCATGTTTAATGATCGGCTGAGGCCAATCAAAGACTAAAAGCAGCTAATGAAGCCTTTCATTCGGCTGGCCTCCATGCCAAGACATTACTCTGTTAGCCAACCCACTCTGCTGATATCAGCAACCATAGAAGGTTACTATAATTTGGCATTTTAGTCCATATATATTGCCATGTTATATATTGCTCTGAAAAGCAAATGTTGAAATTAGTTCTTCAATCTGGATGGATATTATGGTAATTTTAAAATTAGCTACTATTGAAACAATCAGAAGGATGGACTGCTGGCCTAAAAATCAAACATTCTGCAAATTTTTGAGGAGCATCTGGTATGTCTTAACCCACTGGAGAGAATGCACAGGGATAATTCAGTTGTTTCACCAACAACATTCATCATGTCCGTAGACAGGAGGGGTAACACAGAGTGCTTGAATTAAACCTGAGTCGTAGCAGTCTCACTTTAAATCACCACAAGCAGAAAAATCAGCATTTACAATCCCAGTATCTAGGGATCTGGAACACAGCACGGAATTTAAATGCTTAACTGAGGCCACTCACTTTTCTCCATTTTTGTGGCCAAATATTTTACTGGATACATGGGTGTGGAGGATGTCAATCGGGGGTACAAGGTGGCCCCTCTGTTTGGGAACCTTTTTGACAGCACATCTAAATAGTTTGGGGAGGGGGCACAGTGGCTCAGTGGTTAACATTATAGCCTTGCACCTCCAGGGTTGGGGGTTTGAGGTCTGTCTCCACTCTGTGTGCATGGAGTTTGGATGCTCCCCCCAAGCTTCACAGGCTTCCTTCAGGTACTCCAGTTTCCTCCCACAGTCCAAAGACATGAAATGTAGGCTGATTGGTGTGCTCAAATTGCCCATTGTGTGTGTGTGTGTGTGTGTGTGTGTGTGTGTGTGTGCCCATGCCCTGCAGTGGGTTGGCACCTCATCCAGGGTGTCCCCAACCTTGTGCCCTAGGCTGCCTGGGATAGGCTCCAGCAACCCCCACAGCCCTCAATAGGATAAAGCGGTTTGTAAAATGGACTGATGGATCCAATTGCTTAACAATGACAGCTAGTAAACTACAGTACATAAAATATCATCTAGGCTGGCATTTTTAAAAGGATTTTGACAGTACTGGAAAAGAGAAACATCCCACATGAAGGAGGATTTATCCCTAAAATAACACAAGTTTCACACATTATTCATTAGCATATAGAACACTACCATACTGAAGTGATTCACGAGAAATGCCTTAGGTACAACAGAAAGCCACCCTTGGGATGAGCACCAGAAACTGCTGCTCCCAATTCAGGTCTTTAACCATTCTGCTACTCGCTGCTCTCACTACACAGCATCACTCTGTGTTGTCAGCACATGCTGGATCCCCATTAGGACAACAGCTCAAATTTAGCTCCAATTTAGCTGGACTCGTGTTCTGGTTAGGAAATTCAGGACAGGTTCTGAAGGATGGGTCCAGGAGTCGGGGGAGTAAACCCAAAGCAGCTCTGGCACAGTTCCAGTGGCTTCTGTCAGTTTGCAGTCTGCAGTATGTGCCTCAACAGAGGGTTGCAGTATGTTCAACACAGATTAGTTTCTGAGTGGATACCGAAAAGTGAATTGCAATAAGAGGATGTTTGGAAGATAAATGCCATTGTATGTGTCACACCTATCAATACACATATAAATATCAATATATATATATAATCATGCAGAGGAATCATCAGACTTGCAAGAAATGGCACCTGCCAGTGTCAACAGTCATTGTAGATTGAGGGCATCCATTAGCTTTCTTCAAACATGAACCTTTTCATATGTGAAGGAAAGGGCGAAAGATGATTCCCAAACCCACATGACTGTTTTCCATTGCTCAGGGGTCTGGGTTTTAAGCTACTTTCACCATGTTATGCATCTTTGTGTGTTAACCTTAGATACAGTTGGGTTTTCAACAGCAGCCAAACATAAATTCCAGCTTTGTGAAGCTGACATCATACATAATGGTTTTGTCGAGACGGGGTGCTGATTTCATTCTGTCATTTTTGAGGTTATACTTTCGTAGTGTTCAGCAATGACCCTGTTAAGTGCCTGTCAAGCCCAATCAGTGACCTTTGACTTGTGCTGATGCAGTCTGTCCATGTTTACTGTCATGATTTTTGACTCATTCAACAATTTTGCAGTTTTTCTAACTGATACTCCTGCAAATTTTGGCACTCACTCTTTGGCCTCTTTGGTACTAGTTGCCGCAGCTTACTTTGAAAACTTACATCAAAGTGATAATTGTCAGCACTCTTTGATAGTTGACATATACTGCTAAGTGACATTCGTCCTAATTTGACTCACCATTACAGTTGCATCTATAATTGGGTTTTAGTTACTTCAAAAAAGTGCTTTATCATTTAGTGGTTTCTATATTTTGTCCACCTCCTGTACCCCCATTTGCTTGAGAGCAGAGAACCCAGCTCAAAAAAACAAAAAGACTGTTGACATCATGGACTGCCTGTGGCTTATCTGAGAGCCTTCTTTCACTTGACATCACCAAAAAACTCATAAGTGATTACTGACTGGTCTACAGGACATCACCAAAAAGCCCCTAGGTGACTACTGACTGGTCTACAGGACATCACCAAAAAGCCCCTAGGTGACTACTGACCGGTCTACAGGACGTCATCAAAAAGCCCCAAGGTGACTACTAACCGGTCTACAGGGCATCACCAAAAAAATGGCCCAGTGGGATTTTGCAAGATGATAGGTATGTCTGTCCCAAGGTGGCGTGAAGTCACGTGTACCTCCCAGACCTTGTTTGTTACCCAATCTTGTACCCAATTTTAGCCATTCACAAAACTCTATCTGTGCTTTATTTTCCTGTGTGTTTCCTTTGTGCTGAAGCCAAAGAATAACAAGTGTTTGTAAAGACGGATTTTATTATTAGATTGAAATGCGATGTGTGCTTGATCATCACTCTTACAGTTAAATGAAATCCAGGTGAAATTGGTCAATCATGAAATACTTTGTATTTGAAGTTCTTTTAAAAACACAAACTGCTGGTAAAGAATGAGTTAGAACAGGAAAAAAAATAATTATAGACAATAGAAGCGATGTTCTTGTATTACGTAACGCAACACTTAATTAGATAAACATAATGTACATTGTTCGCTGTGATTAAAAGCAATTGGGCCTAACTAAATTTGCTATCGCACAGCAGAAGCTTAGCATCACTAAACCAAGCTTTGCTTGGAGGATTGCTGACCTCTGGTTTATTCGCAGTTGATAGCCATTTTGATTCCTCCAATGAAGTGGCATCGATGTCTCTGACAGCTGGGCCTGGCGGCAAAGGGGAGTGGTCCCATACTGTCCAAATAGTGCCTTGATAAATGAGCTGGTTGGCTAAGATTCCCCCCCCCCCAGGTTGTTTCACAGCTCCTGTTTCTGTTTCTTTTCAGCTGCATTTGGGCTACGTTATGAAACCTGGCAAATCGTTTTGTAGTGCCGGGTTTGGTACGGCAGTACGGCACACCGAGCCACAGTGACTGTGTCCAATTTAAATGTCAGTATAGAGCACACAGGTTGTAAATTCCTTTCTGCCGCTGAGTCCGCTGAATGCTTCTTCTGGCCAGAATGGCCTCCCTTTGTTGTTAGTGAATTCATTTTGAATAAAGAACCTTAAATCTTTGCAAGTGCAGGCAAGACAGGCAGCAAGTCTCCATCTATGAATTTAAAGCTCTATTACAAATGATATCATTGACTTAGTTTAGTGGTTCTGCTCAACATATGTAGGTTCTAAAGGTAATATCTGCATGTGCGTGGTTCAGTTATTAGCTGCACAATTAAAGGTGTCTGACCATCACATATCCAGAGCCAAGAATACGCCTAAATTCAGTCCAGTCCATAACACAAATCCTCATTTTTAAAAAATAAAATGGCAATACTTTCAGGAGTACCTCCCTTGCTTTGAGGTTCCCTTGGTATGAAGGTAGTCTGATTGTGAGGTCAGATGAAAATAATGATCTAATCATGATGGTCCTCGATGGGCTAACCTCTCCCATCCCAAGGTAATGCCTTGTCCTGATGTCTATGAGCATCCAATAGGTGATGGCTCACAGACTGAGGAACAGCAGATGTGTTCTTGCAGTCGTGCCACTGCTTACCCTCAACATGCAACCCTTTGTTCCCTGTCTATGCTGATAAAAGTGGTCTAGAGTAAACCCTTCTATCCCAGCCCATAAAGACAGTGAAGTATGTGATAGTACCCTGGTCTGCCTCCGCTCCATCCATCATGGCACCCCCACAACATGTTACATTTCAACCAGCTCAGTATGGCCTGTGCTTGTCTTTCCAGTAAACCTGCTGGTGTACCATGCCACAAACAACACAGCTAACTTGTCTCCTTCAAACCTACTTTGCAAGAAAAATTGTGATTTTGATAACATTTTTAAACAATAAGTCTACTAGGTTGTAATGCTTCAGTCAGCAAAAATCTGAGCAAAGTGTAATTTGCTCAGAAAAGCTGTATGTGTTGTTAGTGTCTTGTCATGACATTGAGTCACACTGCATCATCGTGTCGCTTTCTCCACAAACCTGCAGGTTGCTTCTTATTCTCTATAGATTCTATAATCCATATGTCAATTCCATACCACGTCCTTCCTGCACCACCACCAGGGGTCGCTCTTGCTCCCCCTTCCCGATGACAACTCTCTGAGCACACTGTCCCTGGTTCCCCCATTGCACGCTATTCACCAGTTGCCCCTTCCTCCAGCCTTGTTTAGTTCCCTCACACTTAGCACTGACTTCTGTGAGCTACTCACAGATGCCATTGTCCTAGTGTCAGCTCAGGGTTGGAGCTCACTTCTGTGAGTGGCTTACAGACCCCCTTGTCCTGATCCCCTCGATGCCAAGAGTTGATTTCGCTCCCTTTTCCTGCCTGTGCCCTGTTCCTCATCCCTGTACTGTCCTGCCTCCCTCAAACCCCAGTAAAGTCTCCCTCTTTCACCACCGGAATCTGTCTCTCATCCTAGCGTCTCTACACACGGGTCCACTGCCTAACCGGTCTGTGACAAAATGACTGAACTCTCAGTGAATCCAGCAGGAACTAACCATCTGCAGGTGTCCATGCAGGACCAGCAAGGGAGCCAGCCATCAACCAGGGTCAGTGTCATCCACTGCCTCTTAGACTTGGTCCACCGTGACCTTCCAAAAGGCTTGTTACCATGCAGCAGTGATCTCCCTGAAGCCTGGCTCTCTGTCTGTTCCTACTTGCCCCCATTCCTTTATGTCTGTAGCCCAACCCTGGCACCCCTACTTGAGTTGACCAAACCCTGCTGTGGCCCCTCCCAGTCAAACCCTGACTGACTGTGACCATATGGAAGCCAGTTGTGCAGGGAAGTGTCCTGTTGTATTACTACACTACCACCTCTAGGTGTTATCACTGCCTGTTTCCACACATTTCATCAGTTGCCCCATCCTCTAGCCTTATATAGTTACCTCACTCCTAGCACTCGCAATTTAGTCATTGAGGTGACTTCTGTGAGCTGCTCACAGACGTCCTTGTCCTAATATCTCCTCAGAGTTTGAACTCACTTCTGTGAGTAGCTTTCAGACCCCTTCAGAGTGCAGCCTTGTTTTCCTCGCACGTGCAGTAAGGTTATCCCTGACTCCCTCCCAGAACTTGTCCCTGGATCGCCACAATCAGGGCCACTGCCTGACTGGCCCATGATGCTTCAGGTTAAGCTTATGTCTTTTTCAGGACTCCCCAAGAAGTGTTACTTTGGTTTCTGTGTTCTTCGTATTCCTGTTTTTACCCTCCCTTTCAGATTTCTACTGTCATTGCCTGTGCATTCCCTCTAATTGGACTGCATGAAAAAACAGTCTCTTTTCTTCAAGTTCAGCCCATCATTATAGTAGTATATTATAGCAGAGTAGACTTTTCATCTCAGCTGAAATTTACCTGAAGTATAAACCTATATGGCTCGTGTGTCTAGAAATCTAGGTTTCATAGACTGATACAAAAATACAACTCCATTCACACACTAAACCTAGGCACGGTGACTCTGTTGACACCCAAAAAAAATTCTTTGCCGTAGCTTGAGTGAGGAGACAGGAATACATTGACATTTCAGAATGTGGAGAGAGTTCTTGTAACCCCTCAGTTAGGAGGTTTTCTGCACTAAAAGATGGATTCAGTGGGATCTGCAGTGCAGGTGAAAAGCAAATTGATCTGAAACCATTCACACAGTATTGCTAACCTTACTTCCCGATACAAGATCAGTCTTGGAGATAAAATGTCCAGGTTACTGAATCTAACATTCTTCCGGACCACTCTAATTCTAAAGATGCTTCTAGGTGTGTCAACAAAAGTTTACTTGTTTGTTTATGACAACACAGATGCTGCTCAATAAACCAAATCAATATCATGAGAACAGTCCAGGAGAAGCAGAAATCAGAATCATATCATGAGGGTTACCTTTCTCAACTCCTCAAATTAATTACCTAAAAAGTCTCTGAGGGTTATTCATCATTCTACAGAAAATTTTAAATACTACCCCAAGCACATAATTAATTGTTTTACTCACTGTGACGTTTAAAGACGCCCCTTCCCTATACAGTAATGAAAAAGTATGAGGTGTTGCACCAGGCTTTGAAAGTATTGTTTCACACACTGAATGAGCGTTGAGTGGTAGTCGGGTCCACGTTGCATCGACTCCATACATCTCTGGTCCTGTTAGAGCAATCTGAGCATGATCAGAATCAATGAACAGCTGTTATTTTCCCCGTTACATGCCAAACCATTCCAGTTTTCTGTCCAGCATAGTAAAATGAAGCGCTCGCTCTCAGCTATTGGGAACTCGTCAGCCGCTCTCAGACAGCCATCAAAGCCACTCCTGATAAGACCGTGTCTGTAAACGAAGGACATGTTGCCAGTTCGTTTCTGCTCCAGCTATTCCCCTTCCAACAATGGTGGTGCCGTGTCCTGTGATCCACAGCATCAATATTTCTGCTTGACTTCTCCAGTCAAAGGAGGGTATGGGGAGTGTGTGTGTGTGTGTGTGTGTGGAGGGGGGGGGGGGGGGGGGGGGCTTATTGGTCTGTGGCTTTACAAACATAAAGGAATTTCAGGTTGTCTGTGTAATGCAGAGGTGTGACTTGTGTCACTTTGGCAACAGTCAAGAACCAGCAGGGGTGATTTCAGGCTAAATCAACAGAGACTTTTTTATATATCTAAGCTTATGTCTTAATTGATTTATATTAAATGTTTTCTTTTGCGTTGGTTAGGTGGACGTTGAATATTAATTAACATCAAATTGAAACTGAATAGAAGGCCCCCACTGTAAAATGTGATTGTGTGTGTGTGTGTGTGTGTGTGTGTGTGTGTGTGTGTGTGTGTGTTCCATGTTTATATTACATTGCGGGCAAAAAATGTTACTCCAGGAGGTAATAAACACCATTTGTCATGTCATGTCTCCACAAGAGAAAACTGAATTTTATAAAATTCTGTTAATGCAATCAAAAAGCCAAAAGAGCCAAAGTCTTATATTTTGTTGAGTTCCTTACGGTTAAGGTTAGGGCTGGGTAAGGGATAGGGTTGTCATAGTTAAGATAGAAATGAATGAAAGGTATCCACAAGGTTATCAATGCAAATGTATGTCTGTCTGTCTGTCAGTCAAGTGCAGGGGCAATTCTCAGGAGGTTCCAGCATCCAAGCATGCAGGTACAGTACTGTGCAAAAGTCTTAGGCAGGCAATGATGATTATGTTTAAATCATGTTCATATTGGTGTAAAACTACGACTTCAGGTTGGTCAAAGTGTGTCAGTTTCCATATTTCTAAACGTCTCTTCATTTCATCCCAGAATATACAGTTATTATCCAACATAGTCATGTACTTAAAGAGATCAACTAGGAGTGCACCTTGTCAGGCTAAT
>JAACJT020020011.1:12646-39781 GCA_009936485.2 Gymnarchus niloticus | reverse complement strand
CCGGGACTATGTAAAGCGCTTTGTGACCGTGTTTCGTGTTAAAAGCGCTATATAAATAAAATTGAATTGAATTGAATTAAAACCCAATCAAGTAACACTGAAACTGATTTTCAGGGGCCTCACAACGTAATGCAGAGATGCATGCAGAATCTCTCCTGCAATTATACAATACAATTTTTACAGTTTGTGACCAATGCAGCCATTCTTTCTTTTGTTTGTCTGACTCTCAGAAACAAACAAACATACCCACTGAATGCCAAGCCAACTGACATGACATGCAGGGTGACAGTGATGATTATACTGCTACTGTGTTCAATTGATTGGATGTTACGTAGGAATATAAACCACAAGAAAGGATTTTAAATCATGTATAGACAGCCACTCACTGTCTCAACTACCATAATGATAACCAATAAAACCACTGAAGAACTCGACTACCATAATCATAACTAGGAATATAAACTCCAAGAGAAGAGTTTACATTACCAAAGCCAGACACTGAAGAACTCAAGTACCATAATCATAACTAAAAATGTAAACTCCAAGAGAGTTTATATCACCTTAAGTCAGCCACTCACTAATTTGCAGTACAACAAGCGGTGTAGAAGAATAGACATTTGATGAAATATATTTGATATAACACCAAATGATGTGCTTAACAGACACATTAAGACTAGGAAACACAAATTGCTGGAGAGAATTTGAGATTAGAGGACTCATCTGAGAAACCGTTGATGTTATAGTCATTTAAAATCTGGAGTTGTCAGTGGCCTGATTCTTTTTATCACTTATGCAGCTGACTATGAGAGAAGAAAAATGCTACATCACATAAAGTGTTTGGAGAAAAATGTGAGGGCTTGAGGAGAGTTGAAAGAGTAGGACTGAAAATGGTGACTTTTTGCCCTTCCTATCCTGCAGCGAGTGTGGTTTGAACATTCATCAGCTTCAGCAAAGGTTACAGCTCAGCCTGGTGATCAGGAAGCTCAGGCCAGCAGGTTACTTTTTGTGCAGCACATATCGGCTTGGAGCATGTTCCCCCTCCATCCGCTATATAATATCCTTGACAGACTCTTAATTTAAGGGGCCCCTCTGTAACAACACACACCGCCCAAAGCACTTAGGTCAACATGCAGCTTTCCCATATAACAATTTGTCTAGTATGTTGGGCATTCAGCCTTCCAGTTAGATTTTAACAAGGGCAGTAAAAACTCCTTTTAGGCTGCTTTTTATGGTATTCCAGTCAGAAATTAAATACAGCACAAAAATGAAGATAAAAAATAAATAAGTGATAACTAAATGGGTTTGGTGTATTGTCTGGAACAGCAGTGCAAGTAGCGCAGAAGACATTCCTGCGGTAGCAGGGACTTCATTTTACACAGAGACTCAGAAAAGCTGTGAGAAGAAATGCAGCTATTTGGCTTCTAATCCTGAACATTAACTGAAAAGTGGTTCATCCTGACTACATGGATGAGAACAGCAGAGTGCCTCTGTTTAATTTTATTAGTAGCCATGTACTGTATACAGACACTTCTCAGCTGATGCTGTTTGTGGGTAACTGTTACCTTACTTGCATCAGTTCATAACTGTTATCTTGGTTGTCATCCCATCAAAAACCTGAAAAACCTTTATCACTTGCATCTGATGGTGCTGGTAGGCACCTCAGTAGTAACAATTTCAGTTAGCAAACACTTCCATACAGGTTCTCTTTTTGGACGTCCTTGCTTTCTCACACTTATCAATCTACTCACAAATACACACAAAACCAACAGAATACTTGTGGTCTTTACCGTGTCTTAAATGTATAGGCCTATGCTGTGACATATGTGCACACGACCTCCAGTTATAAAAAGCATTCGGTAAGTATTAATGTGGCAGTAAAACTATATGTAGGACTTTGGAGAAGGTTCACTTTGAGACCCTTATTGGCAAAGTTACCTTCCTGTTCCTATCAGAGCAATCTTCTGCTCCCATAACCGGAGACACGCCGGCTCAGCCCATCTAGTTTGGCACCAATTAAATGCATTTTCGCTGCGCAGGTTGCCAAAATCCGTTATATCGTGTTGTGTATGAAGACGAAAATGGTAAGTCTGATAATGTCGAAAGTACAGAATCAACAGGCACCGTTTCTTTCTTATCCTTTATACTGCACATAAACCAGATCAGCATTATCGCCTTCTTTTCTATAGCAATTCTGCTATATGTTTTTTCGATTACTAGTCATTATCCGGTTGATGAGCTTTTATCGTCAGGTTGTCAGCAGCGCCAGAAATATGTAACTTTGTATTTTAAACTATCAGCTTAAGGAGATTGATAAAAGATTTATATAGATATAGCATTCCTCCGTACCTCCAGCATGACAGTAACAGTGCGATGTCTTTTTATGAAATAAATGATTGTATTCATTATTACAGATCATTATATTTGGGCACTATTCATAGACAAGTTGCCGGTGTGGGTTTGTATCTGACGCCCCTTCACGGAGCTTCAGACGCTGCCAGAGGGCCAGGAAATTATTAATCTGTTTCTGCCGTACATGCCTTCAACTTTTCTTCTTATGAAAAATAAAACCACATTTAATGTTAACTAACCACTTCGGCACCTAAGCCAAACTGTTCGATGCATTTAATAAACGTCTCTTAACCACATTATTTTGAAATGGTAACACATTAATACTTTTTAAGATCATTAGTTTCATTTTGTTCTCATATCAAAATGATACCCATTAACGCTGCACGTCTAAATTCACTGCGGACAAAGGATTCCACATTTAGGGCTGCAAATTATAAAGGCGACTTCAGAAAACTCGCATTAATACTGTTATTTAAAACAGAAGACTAAAGAATAGAATTTCCCTTTCGATGCAGCAGTATAGCAGTGCTCCACCAGACAAAGATGGAAATAAAGAAAATCAAGTGGTCTAGCTTACCTGGTTAGTTAGTTAGAGGTCTATTTGTGTGTCCGACAGAGATGCAGGCAGTCCACAGAGGCTGGATTCAAAGCTGATCCCAGTGCGAAGTGGAAGCCGCTGTCAGAGCGCACTGACCCACCACAGCCATTTCCTATTACATCACTATTTTACCCCGCCTTGACTCCAAAATCGCTCAGCTTCGCACCAGCGTTCTTCTTTTCAATGTTTCACGTTATTGCTTTCAGAGACGTACCTATCATCACGTCAGAGCCAGGCCTTACTTGCTCCTTGTTAAAGCCTTGAGTTATCATTGTTAAATGAATAGATGCATTTTTGCACATCGTTGTTTGCGATACTTGTATTGTCTTCGCACCGTCTTCAAGTTTTCTGTCTGTAATTGTGCACTTTTCGGTCCTATAGTGCTACATGAAAAAGTGTAATGTGCATGTCTGTCCGTATAATGTTAAGAGATCACAGGGAAAACTGACCTGATGTCATTTTGAAATTATTATAAGACAAAATTTCTTTTCCTTCGGTGTATTGAGTGTTACAAGAAGTTATTGCTTTACCGTTGCTGCTTTAACTCCTGTTAACTGAAAATCGTTAGTCATTGCGTATTTTTTTTTTCAGCTAAGGAGTGAACTGACGATAAAGGAGGGAGCAAATTGTAATATTACATAGAGCATCTGTGATTCAAAAGGACGTTATACATTACATGTATTCAAGTTAGATTCAAGTATTCGTCTCGTCCAATACAGCGTGCGAAATAAGTAAACTCAAAATAATCATATTAAGATGAAATAGTTAAGAGGGTCACAAATATATGGTCCATTATACAGAACACAAAAACATCGTTGCGTCAATACTGCCCTCGTGTGCTTAGTTTGTCAAACAATCAAGTAGAAAATCCAGCACTCAAAGATTATTGTTAAGCGTTCTTTTTAAAATCAAAACACTTGGACTCAATAAAACAACTAATAGAACCACACGATGAAGTATTATGTAATGTAATGTTATGTAAACCCCTTTATCAATCCATTATAGAAATCGGTATAAATGTTTCTCATGTTTTATAATTTCCAGCACATTTTTGGTAGTTGATTACTGAAGAAATATACAACTTTTTTCTGTTTTGGAGGTCTAACAATGGTATTTTAAAAACATATAAAAGATTTTGTATGTATTAGACTGATAAAACTGAAAAGCAGTTATACAATGGGAACAGTGACTAAAGATCTTAACATTTATCTGTTTACAAGATAAATAGAACACACAAAAGGTCATTTAAAGAACATTAAATATGAAAAATATTGCAGAGGAAGTTTAGATAGATTCAAATATGATTTGTGGTCTTTTGGTCTTTGCTTGTGTTGGTCTCTGGTTGTGATTATCTACGCCTGCAAAAAAAAAAAAAAACGTACCAAAATTGTTAGCCAATAAGTAAACAATTGATTGTGCACAGTATTCTGTTCTGGATCGCAGCTCCAACAGAGCGTGGAGAACATGCATGTAAACAGAGGATAAGATGGCTGTTCAACTATACTGCTCTTACTCTAAGCTGTTAGTAAACGTTATTTTGTCCTCTCTGGTAGCCTGAGGTGTGGTGTTTAAAGGTCCGATCCCAGCAGAGGAAATGGTGCTCAACCCTTGAGCAAAGAAATTAATTTGAAGAACTTCAGTAAAGCTCCTTGGCAACCTCTCTTGCACTGTAAAGGAACACTCCCACCACAGCTAAAACCCAGGGCTGATGCCTTTGAGGCAGTGTGGACTCAATGTTAGGAAACAGAACGTGTGCCTAGGGCAATGCCACCGTACCTCTCATGCAGGTCTTCACACAGTCTTTTCTGGAGACGAAGTTGTTCCCATTTCCACCGCAGCCGCTGTAACGGAAGGAGTGACAGCGCTTTGACGTGGGATTGTAGGCGTATCGTCTCATTGACTCCTGGCACATCCCTTTCTCAGCAGGGCCGAGGCAGAGGTCTGGGGGACTGACACCTGGAACATGATTACGAGACAGGATTAGGAGATCCGCTCAACACAGGCACTGTGGCATAGCGTTAGACCATTAGAGGCTTCTAGAGGCTTGAAGCTCACCTCGGAGAGATCTGTTTAACTATCAAACTTTTTGAAACAACAGAAGCGTTTGCTAATAAAATAAAATTGACTAATGAAACACCAGCTCCACAATGGTCATGGCCATTACAGGCTCTATTTAAATTAGACACTGCTAATTTAGTGTTCAACCACCAAACTCTACTCTGTGTTAATTTTCCCTGAACATTGTCTTCTTTAGTGTCAGGATCAACATGCCTGTTCACTGTGCTAACATCCTTCCCTGTGTCATTCACTGCTATGTCAGCTATACAATACACACAGGACCCTGTGCTGTTTACTGCCCTGTGTTAGATTAGCATCTTGCCCCTTTTCTGGTCACTGCCCTGTGTCTCACCTTCCCTGGTCTTCCCAAAGGAAATGAAGACCTCTGGCCTCTTTTCTGGCTCAGAATTTGTGTCACCTGTCATTTCTCTTGTTTCTGGTTCTGTGAAGATAGATTAAATTACAGGTCAAGTTGCAGAACCTGGTTATCATTAATCAAGCACAACACCAGCATATCTAAAAGCAAGGCATACTTCATTCAACTAATGTGGCAACTTTTCTTTATATGTATTTATGCCCCTACTTAATAAAATGTAGGGGTGACTATGTGATGATGTTCTGAGATCCCTTGATCATAGCAACGATGAAGCTGGTATGAGGACAGATGGCGAGATAAAAGCCTGTATCTAAGGGTGGTTCAGTCCCCTCCTCAGTGTACCCCCTAACCCAACACACCAGTGGGTGCCCGAGACTCACTCTGTTTGTTGCACTTGGCATTGCATTCCTCCATCCTTCGGAAGTTGTTAGCATTCCCAAGGCAGCCTCCATAGGAAAACGGCTCGCAGCGCTGGCTCTTGCTGTTGAAGAAGTAGCGTATGATGATCCCACGGCATGGCCCCACCTCCTCATTCAGATGGCATGGGCTCTTGTTTGCTACACACCAATGGAGAGACAGAGTGCTGCAGAACGGTCTGTAGGTCAAACTGTCTTTCTGACCTCTGGATCAGGGTGCATTACGGAGCAGGATGCTGAATATGTCAAGTTGTACTTTACAATTTATTTTCAAAATATGTTTGTTTTTTTTTTTCTCTCTCAGACACTCAAACCTTCTTTAACTTTCCAGGACATGTTAGGGTATAACAGCATGTTCAGAGGACATGTTAGGGGATCAATTAAAATGACTGTAAAAACCATAACAGGAACAAAACATGTCAGCCAGATATCCAATTGTTTGAGATGATAAACAGCACACTTCACTCCCAGTGTGTCATGTTTTTCAGTCCTCTGAAGAGAGAGTGTCACAAGGTTCATAAGCTCAGTTTCATGAAACTGATCAGAAATGTTAGCTTTCATAGATGAATGGAGTGTGTTCATCTACCATGACAGCCAGAATAAAATTATCCCGTCCTTGAGTGATTGCTATTGCATTATTATTATGGCATGTTGTATGCATGTTCTTCATCTTAGCAAAACATGCATCCACTCATCTCATAACTATAATTAACTGTACTTTAATAGCATAATGCTGAGTAATTTTGTCATAGTCCACTAGATGGCAACCAGGTTCCTTTCACTGCAGCAACCTATGAGATGAGAGACGTTAGATTGAATGAAAAGTAGCCCTCATATTTAGAAAAATGCCACTGTTCAGCTAATCACAGCTCAAGTTTGTAATACATCCCATGACCGAAGACATTCAAAAAAAGGCATTCAGATAATGGAGGCTTCAGGTAATTTATTTAGCTAAAATCGAAGATTAAACATCTTTTGCCTTTAATCATCTTTTTGTCCAACGACTTATCTTAGTTGGGAAGGGGGGCTTGGAGCCTATCCCAGGTAGCAGAGGGCATAAGCCTGGGATACACCCATAGCTGGGTACATATACAGACAATTGCACACTGCGATTAGCCCAACTGAATGTCTGTGGACTACAGAATAAAACCTGCATGACAAAAGAAGGACAAGCAGACTCCCCATACCCACCCACTGAGCAGAGGCAGAACACAAACGGCCAACTATGAAGAAGTGAGGCACCAGTGCTACCCACTGAGGCCCAGTTCACTGTCAGTGGCATAAAAGCTGGCAACCTTCAAGTGATGGCCATTGTGATGGTTTTGGCGTTAACTAGTGCGGTAAAGATTTTGACTGGCTGGGAGAGTGATTTTCACCTGAACACAGCTATATTTCTGAAAGGGGAATCAAGACCATAATCAGACCACAGTTTTTTGTCACTCCACGCATGCCGCTGCCTATTGAGATTTCCAGAATGTCCATGTCGAGAGATGTGCCAGAGGGGTTGATGAAGTGTTGCCTCATTTCAGAGGAGTCTTTAGACCAGTCTCCCTGCGACGCCTCCTTTACCATGACCAGCTCCCAGAGAACTTCTTGCTCCATTGAGATACGGTTTCTTGCGTTACACAGCCAGCGGCAGACTCTGCCAGGGCCTGGCTACGTGCTACACATGTCGCTTATGCTGTACTGCTAAACATACCTTGGTCTTTCTCAGCTTTCCTATTCATTTTTAAAACTGGTATTCATTTTGTGACATTTTGTGAATGAATGGTGAAGACTGAATTACATTCCATGGTACCACTGGACTTCATATGGTTTTGGTCATGAATGTAACGTTTTGTCTCTAGAGACAAATTTTGCTTCATACAATAAGTCCGGAAGAATAACCTCGTTGTTGTGGATATAAATCTCAACTGAAAATGTAAAACTATATGCCCATTGAATGCAAACAGAATCACAACATATTTAAAAACCACTGGTCTCCTTGAAGCACAATTCCCAGGTGAGACATTTCTACTGTTCATCAGTTTTCATGATCTGAAGGACACACGAGGCCTTATAAGCAGCCGTAACGATGAAGACACTTTGCAGTCTCTGAATACTATCAAATCTACCACTGGCTGTTGTAAGGGCCCTGCCCAACTGTCCATGAGGCTGAGAATATCGCCATGCACATCTGAGCCAATTTAAGGACAATGTGTAAAGCGTGAGTGTAGTTCTTCATTGACACAGTAACAATAGGAACCTCCAAAGTAATTATGTACTAATGGCAGAACCTAACATCACAGCATGATGCTGCATTATCTCCATTCATATTAAATCAGTGGCTGTGAACATTACATAATTATGAACAAATAGTATCACCATAATGATGGTGTGCTCTATGAGGTATAACCTCACCTGTAATCATCTGCACTGCTTCTACTGACCACTGTACAACAGTCACTGTCTTTCTCAGTAGGGAAATTCCTCAAAATGTCCAACAGGAATATTTGCATACCAAAAGTTTCCAGCAGAAACTTTACTGGAGACATGACACAATACCAAGCGAAGAACAGAGACTCAAACTCACGTTTTACAACACACATTTCCTCACACTCCTCCAGGGTCTCAAAGTTGTTGGCGTTGCCTTCACAACCGCCATACTCAAAGCGTTCACAGCGATTGGTTTCCACGTCAAAGTAGAAGCGGTCTTTCAGGGCCTTGCAGCGACCTTCATCTTTCTTCAGGGCACAGGAATGATGGAAAAACTTTGGCTCAGGCTGCCTGCCCCCTGCTGGGGAAAAAGAATGCCGCAGGTTAAAATTTACTTTGTGTGGAACTCAAGACACAGCACATCTAAGGCCATCGGCCTTTACCTGATGGCACGGGGGATGGCAGACGTTCTTACATTCTGAATCACCTTTGACTGATTCATGGCCTCACGCTGCTCTCTGCTAAACTGAAAGCACTTTCATACTTGTCCATTGCTTTCAAACATCTGGTTTATGTTATGTTGCAAATTGGTTCTTGCTAGTATTGCAGAATGAATATCTTTCATCTTTCTAAAATTTCCTTAATTATATCAAGCAATACCATGAGGCTAACTAGCTATGGATTAAGACACACTTAGACAACATTTGCACAGGAAAAACCTTCACCTCTTAGTTCATAGTCTAAAGGACAGTAATGAAAATTCATTTTTCTTACATCCCCTGTTTTCTCGTTCTCAATTCACTCATTCTCGTTTTTTTGGGGGGAAGATTAAGGGATATGATTGATGGAACATCATGGCTACATTTACAACTTTATTTGAATTTAAAAATACATATTATATCTCATACATCTTACGCAGTTAACTGAAAAAGAAATTTTCTCGATTGTCCCTTTGATCAGCTCCTTTGAGCCCCCCACCGGCCGGCTGAATATCCAGGAAGACGGAGGAGCTGGTTAGTGATCCTGGCACACTCACTGCAGGCCATTCTAACCTCATGGCTAAAGGAGAGTTTGTCTCTCTGCCATCAAGACACTGCTATGGCTGTTGGATCATTGCCTCTCACTGTGAAGTCCTATATTATGGTTTGGCTGTTTAACCATTGGCTCTCTCTGTAGAGTCCTCTATCATGCTATGGATGTTGAACCGTTGGCTCTTTCTGAAGAATCCTCTATCATGCTACATCTGTTGGATCAGTGGCTCTCTCTGTAGAGTCCTCTATCATGCTATGGCTGTTGGATTGTTGGCTATCTCTGTAGAGTCCTCTATCCTGCTTTCCTCTCTGCTATTCCACCATGACAACCAGAGTTTGTGACTCCTGTGCCTGTGTATCTCCTGCTTTTCCCCCCATCTTGTATAAAGCTGCATTGGACAATTAGCCCTCAGCCTGCTTGACAGAAAATGGATTTGAGGGGGCAGGTGGTCCATGGAATCTTGTAAATAGGTAGGATGTAAAAGTCCTATTTGTCAGCTAGCAACCATTAATAAACAGTGAGCAACACCTGCTTTGAGAAGCAAGGTGCCCCTGCAGTCCTTCAAGCATTACGTCTGTCCCAGGCAGATGGCTATTGCAGCTGAGGCAGCTTGGACAGGGTCCTGAAGCCCTGCATCCGTACAGGAACAGCAGGCTGCAGGTTTACAGCCTCAGGATGTTCTGGCATCAACCTCTGGAGGAAGCTACTTAACCTGAGCTCTACCCAGCTATTGTTGATGGGATAAAGCACCCATACAGCCCAGTTTCACAATAAGGTGATGATAGGGGTCCTCGCCAAGACTCTTCCATGAATGATGGAGGACAGCACCGAATTCAGGTCTGATTGTTCTTTTCTGAAATGGTACCATAAGAGTTTGCTGAGTAGAAATTCATGGTGAGCAGCTTGGAACACTTTTTATTTACTCTGCTCTGTTATTCCTGAGAAGCACCATGGGAATCAGACATCCAGAGGGAAATTCCAACATGAACAAGCAATCTAGCAGATGTCTCTCACCCGTTACCCCTCTATGCAAGCCTGAACCAGCAAACAAATTGCACAGGCACTCATGACTTGTCAGAACTTTTTCTTTGCTTTCTCAAACATGACTCCCCCCTGAATCTCTGTGGTAAGATCAATCAGGGGTGTGCCCTGGACTTTGAGATAAACTGAGAACTGGCAAGTTTTCACAGGTGGAGAGCTGAATAAGCTGGAACAAGCCAGGTTGGGGGGGGTGGGGGACAGGATGTTCCGACTGATTTATTTTCTTCGTTCCTGGTTTCTATGGTACCCAGAGAAAGAAGTTTGCTACTGTTCTGACAAGCAATATGGCCTAAGGCCTGTCAGAAACAATATCAGTCGTCTTGTTTTTAATGGCAACACATTTTAATAGCAGTCACATCTGATCTTCACCAACTGACAAAAATGCAGAGCCCATTCCCTGTAAACACTCCTCTCCCTGCAGGGGCTACGTGAAAATGTATAAACACCCAGGCAGGCACAGCAGGCAGACGGAGCTCTGGAGAAGGAGCAATACTACTGGGGGCCATGTTCTGAGCTCAGAGGAGCCTGCCAACCACACCACAAGCTCACAAAGACATTCATGAATAAAACCTTAGTCTACCTTTAATTTTGTTTTGGAAAAGCAGTTAAGAAAGCTCACCTAAGAAATATACATGGCTCTCGACTATGTGTAAAGCTAGTGTCACGTTTCAGCACTCTGAATAAAAGAGATCACACGACTGAGGCCGCGATGCACGCCACTGCAGGCAGGGCTACACAAAACTTAATGACATCCCCGAGCTGCTTGTACGAATGAACTGAAATAAACCCAACCCCTTTTCATATGCTGATGAAAATGGGCCCCTGACACACCAAAGACTGTTGGGACACCGAACAGACTGCCCCCCCGGCCCTGGGCCAACTGCTCTGCTTATTAAAATCCCTCCTGTGGCGGGTGGTCAAAGGCCAGATGGCAGCCAGGGTTTCTCTTTGGGGGTCTAATCACTTTTAACAGCATGCAGTAGAAACTTCTCACAGAGATGCCCACATCCTAGGTACAGTACAGAACTGTATAAACCTCTCAGTACAATAACAGTCACACATATCAGGTGTTCTTTTTTGTGCTCGGACTGTCTTGCTGTCTCAGTAATTTCATTGTTTTATTGTCTTACTGATTTATGCAAGAACTGTATATTATGTATACACAGTAGTCTTTGGCAATGAGTCACTGTGCAACCTGAGGTCCGTTCCAGAAAGCGGGTTTAACAAATCCAAGAGTTAAACATGAATTCTTATTGGACAAATCTGAAAGCCCAACTTCAGGATTTCTCAATTCCCCAAATCTCCCCAAATTACTCCGAACAGAATTCAGGGTTAACTATAGGATTAGTTAAACCCACTTTCTGGAATGTACCCTTGATGTTGAAGCTCTCAGGATTGTTCATATATTGGTAAGCCACACAACACCTTAGACTCTTAATAGGTGTTAGAGTCCTGTTTGCAAACTTATAACCATTAATAAGCAATAATCAACACCTGCTTTGAAAAGCAAGGTGTCCCTGCAGTCCTGCAAGCATTACGTCATGCCTGCAAACAGAAATTAGTTACATGTGCATCAATTAAAGTCCAAACTGTGGCAACAAAGATTAGATAGATTTGAATCTTTAGCCATTCATTAAGACTTGATTTATATGTATTAATTCAGTCAGGACATTTTCATATAGCTTGCAGAATATTCCAGATCTCTTGAAAGTTGTGCTGGGGACACAGATGTGACAGCTGAACACCATAGTGAACAGGGCACCGTAAGGTATCTACGGGGGATTTTGCTGATCTTGAAACTGCATATTCCCTGTTTTCGGCTTTTTGTGTTGGTTATGTGCCTGAAGTCTCAGTCATGGGCATAACATTAGGAAAAAGACATCAACATGAGAAAGTGTCTCATCATCAGATGAAATCACAGAACTACAGCTGACTGAAGGAAACATTCAGTTTAAAAGGAAAAATATTGGCAAAATAAATAACTTCATGACTCCTTCAATTCATCATAAACAAAACTCATTTATCATAGATTTTATCATAGATTTCAAAGCCTAGCAAGCACAACTAGGACTCATGAGCTACCATGATATCATTTTAAAAATGACTCCTACTTTTTGCTTTTGCCATACAGAATCTTATAGGCTGTTTAAATATAGGACTAAATACCACACAAGCAAGACAGGATATGACATAAACAGAGGAGAGGACTGTAGCCTCACTGAATAATCAGCAGATTTTAACACTGCTACAATTCTTTTAAATAAATGACTAACATGCTTTTCACACCCATATGTGAAAACCACGACATATGCAGTCCTTTCCCCATGCACATTCACGCATGTATTTTGCCTTTCATGGCTCCATAAGGCAGTCCCAAAACGGCCATCATACCATCAATCAGGCTTCCCTCAAAGAATCCCCTCCTAATGGCAGGACACCTGTTTCTTGCCAAGAAATAAGAATGGACGGCCTACTGGTCCCGCAGGTATACCTGTAAGACCCGTACAAGTGTGGCTGGCCTACTCGTCCCACAGGTATGCCTGGGGTGATCTGTTTATGTGCCTGCAGAAATTTCATAATGTACTTCTGTAAAAATACCAATTTGTCCAGCTGTCAGAGCCCCCCCCATGTCCTCTTGATGTGGTGCCTCATGTCAGCATTTACCTGCACCTTTGTTCAGGGCATTTTGCCAAAAAAGCACACACTATTAAAACAGGAGGGCACACAGATGTGAAGAAGAGGTGTACCCTTAACTGTGTGTGTGTGTGTATGTGTGTGTCTTGGCACTGAGGCATGAGCACAGCTCCATGGAGGGCCATTAGCAAAAAGAAGAGTGTGCAAGCACAGTGGGAATGTCTGCAACACTGCCTTCATACACCATTTAATGTTGGTGTTATCTGTCAAGGGACAGGGCCATGACTCTGAAATAAAGGACAGCTAAGAAGAAGAAAAAACTATCAAACAGAGCATCCCTGCTAGCAGGCAGATTTCTCAGGCTTTCCCTTTGTCCGACTAAGAAAGTATGAAAAGCAGCTAGTGTACTGCCTCAATCTTGATGCACATCTTCCAGGATAAGCATCAGCTAAACATATAAAAACTTATGCGTGAAAGTAAGATAAGGAGCTACCGGAGGAGTGATGAATGAGGAGCTCAAGCCAGAGAAATGCCTGGAGAAACACATTTCACAGACCACAGTGAGAGGAGATACTCTAATTAGGTCAGTTACTACTACAGGCACATGTCTGGCTCCACACTTACAGTTCTACATACATTTACTGTGGTGGAGGGAGAAAAGAATTGTAGTTAAAAACCATAAAACTAGGACTGAATGCTTGACAAGTTGTAGCATGCAATTTCATCCTGTTTACTTTGAGCCTAATCTCAGCCCCAGACATTGATACCTTCTCTACAGACACTCTTTACAATCTCCTTTTGAAAATATCATCCAAGACCAATCTGTAACTGACCTGTCACTGGATACTACAGCTCTCAAAAGACATGTCAGCTTGACTGTACAAAGATATGGCAACGAGGCATATCTGAAGGAGACTTTGGTTCTTTCAAACCTTCTTTCCATTTTTTATTTTCCAGCAGTGCATGTTTTATTTTTATGCACACAGCAAGTATATAAATGGTGGCCACTGACATTAATAAAGTAAACGGTTCAGTCCTTAGTGCAAAGAGTAGATGAAGGGATGAAGAGCTTTGGTCAGTGCTGGTTGACCTTTGTAAACGAGGCAGGAAGACTGGATTAACAAGAGTGAAAATATTTCAGTTTGTAGCGAAAGAAGTCCAATAGCAGTAATTCGTTAAACCAAAGTATCTAAGATATATTTTTAAGAAAAATTTGGAGAAAATACAAAATACCTCAATATTAACATCATCCATCTTCTATAGCAGTTAATGCTGTAGGGGTCGTGGAGTCGAAATGAACAGATTAACTAAATTAATAGTCTATACGCGAAGTCAGATGGCCCACATCTCTGAAACAGACAAAATTTGTTTCATTGGTATAGGTATTCATCACATTTGTGTTGCTCTGTTGGCCAGAAGGTACATCTCACTTCATGTAGCTCTACACTTGTTCTGTAACTTACGTCCCATTCTTGTGTCCCCTTCCCCGAACAGGATAAGTGTACTTATGGCTAAACTGGGCTGTATTTTCACTTGTATTTTACAAGCTCAATTGCAATGAAGCAACATAAGTTTAATTGCAACATAAATTGTGAAGCAACATAAGTGTTACATTGTTACAGGATTCTCATTCTGAAACGTTTAATGGTCCATTTATGAATAATGACTGCTACGTTCCAGCCTCTGCTCTGTTCTGGCAGACACTCAGCTTGTCGATTTATCAATATACAGCAGTAATCTCGAAGACTGAGAGGGGTGAAAGTAAAAGTTCCTCTTAATTTGATGCTTCATGTAATACAGCGACCAAAAACATTATTTTTGCATGACTCAAAAAACAACTTAGCTACTTGCATGTTCCATATCTGGTTTTGTATGCCTAAGGCTAGACAAACTGTCGTGTTTAAAGATTACATTTTCAGGCAGAAAAATGTTAGCCTAATACGATTAAGAGAGAAGAGAGTACGGATGCATAAGAAATACACGCTAACGTAACCTTTTCTATTTTCTTAAAAGAAATGTTCTTTTAATAGCATGCGTCGCTGCCGCGAAGACTGCGGATAAAAAGAACTATTGATTGATTGATTGTGCTAAGCTGACAAACTGAAAAGCGTTTCCAAACGCTTACAACGCCTGCGTCCACCATACCATCACCATCTGTTCAAACCAACGGGGCAGACTTAAATCTAAAAAAAGCTTAAGATTTACAGTACAGGGTTTACTGCTAATGCTGTGTCTAAATATGCTTTTTTGTGTAAAACAACTGAAACTACATAAGTTGCTTTTCTATGGTTACATAGCTGCACTTCGACTAATATATTCTTTTGGGGGTGTTTAGTTGACTGAAAGGCAGTACCGTATTCCATTAAAAACCAACATATCAAAGACATCCAAGTGTAAGATCATTATTATTCGCGCATTTTATGTCTAGCACGATGCAATTACTAACTAAACGCCGTGTTTCGTATATAGTTTAGTATTTAGTCAAGACCTGCCATGTCTTCTCGGTAGATGACCCAGAACTCGAGACTTTGCTTAAAGGTGTAACTTAGCCTATATATTTTTTGTTCAGTTATGTATGACTAAGTCTTGTGTCTAAGGCAATGCACTTTCCCCCTAACTTATCGCTGTGTGAATATACTCCTGCTCTCGAATATGTTTGTTCACGATGATGTCATTCTCTGGTGAGAAACCTCCGGAGCCTTCTTATGAATCCCAGGGTAGGCTGCACTTCGTAAGGGCGTGATATAGCTGAACTTCGGCCCTAATCATTCACTTCACTACGTAAATAAGGCGAACCCATTCCACACTCGACATTGCAGTTTACCGTGGTCATAGTGATATTATTATTATTATTATAATAATTGTACTCAACAGGTGACATAAGAAACAAGAACAGTATTATTTGGCGTCAGTCTTTCCCATCTGTCCACTCAGCTCACTTTGGATTATGCATGTGATGTTACAGACATGAAATAGATTTAAATACAAATAGTATTAGCACTACGTCAGTGTTGTATTAAGTAGCAAACAGGTCTAGAATATAAAGTGATAATAATTATAGTGGAAAAACCGTAAGGGCAGTAACTACTATCCCGTTTTGTTTCTTAGCACTGAATAGTATTTTTATTACAAGAGTTTCATCAGGTTTTTTTTTTTTTTACTTGTTCCATTTCTTTTGAGTATTGTCACAAACGACAATTGCTTAAGTCAAACTTCAAAGCATTACAATAAGAGGACACTGAAATGTACAGGAATATCTTTACATTCTACTATTGGTGTTAAATCACTAAACTCGCTCTGAAACAGCCCTTCGGACATCCGTTTAACTGCAGGCTATAGTAGATTATGGCAGATTTACATATTCGCGCTGTAGTTTCCATTATAAGTATGGCTTGTATTTTGTTAAATACATGGTATATGGTTATGAATAATTTTCAGAGATTTAATATCACGGCACACACTTTAATCGTTTCCTTCATTCCAGAAGATGTTCAGCTGCGTTAAAATCACATCTTACCTCCATAAATTTCAGTGTTGCAGGAGCAGAACTGAGAGGCGCAGACAAACAAAATATAAGGCGAAATGAGCCAACTCATTCTTGCAGTCATGTGAGCGAGCAGCACTGAGGGGACTGGAGTCAAGCGAAGTTGGCAGGTAACTTTTATGCAACGCTTGTCACAGCCGAATCCCGCAAGTTCCCACGCACTTCCGCTAGCTGATGCGCTGGAAACGAATAGCGGGAAACCTTAAACATTTTCGTTTATTTTATTACTTCATCATTTACTGTCTTACGCTATTATCATACGTGAGTACATATTCGTTCCCTTTAATACTGTGAATCAAACAAGATGAATCACAGCCGTCCCGCTGTTGCTTCACTGACGTGATTTGTTGGATTTTTATGACGTACTGACTCCAGTATCACCCAAGAAAGATGGGAATGAACCGAAGATTTTAGTTTGATTACGATGCAGTAGATTCGTCACAGCGGGAAGGCAGATTAAATGATATAGGCAGGCATATACCACCGGTACCCGGACTAATTTTCACATACCTTGCACACAAGGCCCCACAGTTAAAGCCTCACAAATCTGAAATTTAATTGCAAATGCTGGTTTTCAAATGAATGCGGTCATCCCACATTATGTTTTATACAGATTCCTAACAAAATTACATTGAATTACATTTAAGAATTCATGCACTGTAGACTGACTGCTAGCGTTGCTCTTAGTCACTCATGCATTAAAACAGCAGCTTTGCTTCCCAGCCTCCCTCTGACCATTTGCTGAGCACAATGTGAATCTGAGCACTGAGAAATGACCGGTATGTGAATCACTACAAACATGGATCCTACAGGGAACTGCCAGTTCTGTCAGATCTCCAAAGCAAGGCTCTATAACATCCAGCCAGGTGTTTGCTCACCTGGGCGTGTCCATCAGCTGTTTTAACTGTAATGGTGCCATCAGAGTGTTCTATCTTAACTACTTGTTTGAATTGAATTACTAAATAAACATTGGACTAGGCCGAGCCTAATGTCAAGGAATGAAACCTAGTTTTGGGGTTGTCAGCAGCAAAAGTGAGAATCAGCCTCTTTCTACAGATAATTTCCTCCCTGGTTTAATTTTAACTTTGGTCGTCACCTGTATGACCCCCTTGAACCTTTACGGATATGAACTGTAGTAAAATCACTGGACCTCCATAACAGAAAGCCTCTTACAGTACCTCAGCTGTATGACTCCTCAAACCGTTTGTTTAGGGAGCACAACTAACAAAGAAACAGACTTTCTTTTCAGGACTTTGATCCCAAATCACATTCTCCATTTTGTTTTTCCAATTCCCCTGTTAAATGAATAAACGATTAATAAATTAACGGGAAAGAAAAGAAAGAAAACCTTAAACCAACTGACACCCTAGGGAAGGCTTTGAAGAAACTGAATCCAGTTTAGATTAGGGTGCAGAATTGTTTTTAATCACAGTGAAAGAAGAAGCCAATGTTGTTGACCAGCAGATTAATCACCATCCAGCTCTGCACATTGTCCATCTCCGTGGAGCCACTGAAAGCCACGTCATGTTTTTTAGTTTTGAATTTTCTTTGAAGGCACCAAGCCTCGGACTTCTCAAGGACGGCTTGATGATTTAAATGCAGATGAAGGCAGTTCAGACCTCGTTCAAACTTGTTTTTGGCAATTTAAGTTGCTGTTGGGAAAATTTGCGGGAAGTTCGATCCCATAGTCATGGTCTGTTATGTTACAAGGGGATGGCAGTTCAAGTTTGAGCTCTTCAACTCAGAACAGCACCATTTCTGACCTTGACTGTAGGGGGAGTTTGAGAGGCTGGAACACAAAATATGTTGTTAAAATTGCTGTAATCCAAAAAAAAATTATGCACTCGCAATTTGTGTCAAGAGCAGATAAACACTGCATCAGCATTTCATTTGTGTCTGTCTGGGATAAACAGACACCAATGACTCAAAGCCAGAAAAGAAATCTGTTTCTGTCAGTTGACTTAAATCGCTGAGCTTAATTAGCCTAATTATGGCTTTTCTGTGTGAATGGTTTGCAGTAGAAAATTGAACACTTTTTTCATATCACAGAGCTCCTTTTTCATCCTCTTTTGATACATTGCATTTTAATTTCAATAATTGTACTAATTATTCACTATTTTACAATATTCTCTGAGTACTAATGTATCTATACAGCAATGTTTAGTGATTCAAACAAGTTATACATTTTTGGTGCAAGCGGAGCCTTTTTATATATGGCTGCCCTGGCCAGTTACTTCTACTGCATGCCTGTAATATTAGTCACATCGTTATCTAAAGGCACATGGACAGCGGGTTGCAAACTAACTATTTGACCTTTCAACATTTGGTGGTTACTCAAATACTACTTCTGGTCAAAATGCCAGATGAAAGTAGTTAATTTGAGTTAGCAGCATAAGCCAGGTCAATGCAGTCATAATGGAACTGCATTTTGGGAAATGTAGGCCACACATTCTCTTAACACGGTTGCTTTAATTGATTGCTCTGTTCACTTCTCCAGAATGGAAGCTGCACCTTTATAAAGCTACAGATAATAAGTGATTATTGAAGAACCTCTGTGGACAGATGCATCAGCACAGGTGCCCAGATAGGGCCAGCACCATCGGCCAGCTCATGAGCTGAGCAAGCTGACATTTATGTGGCTAGTAATTGCTCTTTAACAGTGCCAGGGGTGTTCAAGGCACCGCTGCCAGCATGGCTTAAATGGAGACCTTCAGCCAACTGACACATCTGCAGTATCCCCATCGTGAATGTTTAACGGAGAGTCTCAAAGCCCCCCCATAGACCTATGTTTATGTAACATGTTACTTGCTCCTCGGCTTTCAGGATGCGTGTGTGCAGGTGTGTGTGAGCCTTAAAAAATAGAGATGTAAAATGAAAAGCAGCTCACAGAAATGCAATACGATAAATTATATTAATCCTGAATTTCCCAGCATGCTCCTGTCTGATAGTGGGCATCCTCCTTTGCCTGTTTGCTGTGGGGAGGCAGGTTTTTCGCTCACCATCCTGCTGACCTCCATCCTGTTCATTTACTAATGCTAATGAAAGGTTAATTTACTGGAATGAATGGTCTCTTCCAGTCTCTTACCCTGTGCTGAAATGCTGCTCCCCTTCACAGATGTTATTTGTTATTAGAACGTACAGTAAACCAATTAAGGCTTAAAGTATTCACTTCATTTATGTGCTTAAAATGTACTTTAGAATCATAGCAATTGGCATCAAATGATTTGTAGCTTAATGAATATATGAATTTGTGTGCTTACATAACGTGCAATAGTTTAATGATAGATTTTTATTATATTGTTATTTTTACAGAAGCATCATTATTATTTTGAGATGTGGGCTGACATGTCAGTGTAGTCCTGCTGTTGTACATTTGAGTGGAGACAGAAAATGGCTTTAAGTAAAGGCTCCAGTTAACCATTGGAATGTGGTATATAAATGAACAGCTCATAAGAAAAACTCTGATATCAGTTGTGGGAGAGGGGGTCAATTCCGGAGGGGGGCAGAGTCTTTATGAGCATGACTCAGCCAGTCAGATTAGCTGTCCCAAAAATTTTCTGTCTGGTTTCCTTTCTCCACGATGAGGGAACATTTCTACCCTCCTGTCCACCAGGGGGCAGATTACCAAGGTTGAGTGGATGAGCTCAGCTGGTTTAATGCATTTAGTTGCCGTGAAAAAACACCTCCTCCTCCCCTTATGGTTGAAAGCTGATCAGAGTGTGGCGGTATCTGACAACCAGTGTGTTCTTCTGTGAAGGGGACAGCACCTAGCTTTGGGTTACTCTGGGCACTGCTGTGGAATTTAAAACACCTTGGGGTTAGAACAGCAGAGCACAGCATTACTGCAACAACTGAAGACTCAGAGTTCAGCTTTAAATCTGCAGTTTTAAATTCTAATCTGCACATTTAACCTTGAGGAAGATATCTATCCATCTGTCTTCCAAACCACTTAATCCTGTTCAGGGTCACGGGAGAGCCTGGAGCCTGTCCCAGGCAGCCTTGGGGCATAAGGCAGGGGACACCCTGAATAGAGTTCCAGCCTTTGAGGAAGATATCTCCCACAGATTTAATTGGGTGTGCAACTGTCAGAGTTTGTATTGATTAGTATCAGAGTAAATCACTTTGGATGAATGGTTCATAACACTAAGAATAAGAGCCCATGTTCCACTGGTCCCTGTGCAGTCAATCCTGTTTTCACGGAGTTGTGTCCTGTGGGACCATTCTGTCCCCATGTGAGTCTAATGAAATAATGAGCAAGGGTCACCCTGACATGGGTCCGGCATGGTGTCCCTCTGATTCACTGCTGTATCCATAGTTCCTGTATATCCTTGTGTGGCTTTTTACCCTGCACAGGAAATCTCGCCAAAAGTTATACTTTATGTTCAGCCCTTGATTCCAAACTGGAGTCTCTTTAATCACAGGACATGACAGAAGTGACTCCCCACTGGATATGGTTATAAATGTTCAAATATCAGCATTTACCCTATAACATTTCCACATTTCCCATCCACTCTTTTCAAATGGTTTGTCAAGGATACATCTTACTGCAGTTTAATATGACCACCTGGAGATATGCTGTTCAGCTAGTCTCTTAACAAAAAATCCCATTCTCTTGAAACTTATCAGTGTGCTTGAGTCTGTTTGGTTTTTAAAAACAACCTGTGTTAGAACTGTGGAGTGTTTTTGGTTTTTAAAAACAACCTGTGTTACAGAGCTGTTGAGTGTGTTTGGTTTTTAAAAATGACCTGTGTTAGAGCTGTGGAGCATGTTTGGTTTTTAAAAACAATCTGTGTGAGAGTTGTTGAGTGTGTTTGGTTTTTATAGTCAGCCTGTGTTAGAGCTGTGGAGTGTGTTTGGTTTCTAAAAACAACCTGGGTTAGAGCTGAGGAGTATGTTTGGCTTTTAAAAACAAGCTGTGTGAGAGTTGTTGAGTGTGTTTGGTTTTAAAAAACAACCTGTGTTAGAGCTGTGGAGTATGTTTGGTTTTTAAAAACAACCTGTGTTAGAGCTGTGGAGTGTGTTTGGTTTTTAAAAACAAGCTGTGTTAGAGTTGTTGAGTGTGTTTGGTATTTAAAGTCAACCTGTGTTAGAGCTGTGGAGTGTGTTTAGTTTCTAAAAACAACCTGTGATACATAGCTGTGGAGTCTGGTTTTTAAAACCAACCTATATTAGAGCTGTGGAGTGTGTTTGGTTTCTAAAAACAACCTGTGTTACAGAGCTGTGGAGTGGGTTTGGTTTCTAAAAACAACCTGTGATACATAGCTGTGGAGTCTGGTTTTTAGAAACAACCTGTGTTAAACCTGTTGAGTGTGTTTCATTTTTAAAAACAACCTATGTTAGAGCTGTGAAGTGTGTTTGGTTTGTAAAAACAATCTGTGTTAGAGTTGTTGACTGTGTTTCTTTTTTAAAAATAACCTGTGTTACAGAGCTGTGGAGTGGGTTTGGTTTTTCACTTCTTTCTGTGCTAAGGAGACCACGGAAGAAAATCTGAATGCTTGTACTGAGCCTGAGAAGCTGAATACAGGCACCATGCCTAAACTGATTTTAGCAGTGAGAAGCATTTTCACCCAAGCTTAAACAAAAGCCTTCTCATTACCACTTCAAGGCATGTTTCACGCTGACAGTTTGAAATCATATTTCAAAAGAAAGAACAAAGAAAAGAGAGAATTGCAGTCACTATTTGGAGTAATTACATTTTTACACAAAGGAGAGCTGTTCCTAAGACAATAGTGTTGAATCATAAAGTTATATAACCTGCAATTAATCCGTAAGATTTTCCACATGCAGGTGAAAATCCATCCATCCATCCATCCATCCTCTAAGTGCTTATCCTGGTTGTTGACTGAGGGGTAGGCTATCCCAGACTGGAGATCTTATTGTTTCTCATGAGCACCCAGCAGTTCAGTTGTAGGTTACCTATTATTGTGACTGATTAACAGCTTGGATACATTGTCCTCACACTATTTTGATTTGTTTTCTTCCTATAAATTCCTTTATTTAGTACTTCGGTGATAAGAGGCTTTCACCCGCAGACAGTGGGACCTAGCTGGCCCCGCGGCAGTTCGGAGGGCGGCCTTGTGGTCGGTCGGTAGCCCCCCCCCCCCCCTTTATGTGAGCACTCTGCTCTCTCTGCAGACTGGTTGTCCTATTAATCTCCCTTTTTTCCCAAGGGTGAGTGCAGCTGAGTCACCTTGGAAGGTTTATCTTGAGGAGGTTCTGCAAAGCATCACTGAGGAGACATGCAAGACTTCCATGTGCATACGGAGGCCTCTCCTGCATTCTATGTCAGTATTTTTATCAGGAGCCCCTTTGTTTTAGTTGAAGTTCCCAGTAAGAATGTGATTCATTAAATGGATCAGTGTGTGTTTCTGTGACCTCTGCTTGCTGGAGTGTGCTGTGATAAAACTTCAGTGAGGGCCACATGTGTGTTTTCACCCATGAAGCCCAGTTCAGGGCCACATGCATGTTTTCACCCTGTGAGCCCAGTTTGCCAGTCTTTTAACATATGATGACTGCATCTGTCTGACTGCTTGAGTAGAACACAGGCTGGCCTTTGTATGAGTTACTGATGCTTTACTGATACAGTGACAATGTCAGCTCTGCCGCCACTGGCTGACGGAGTCTAATGAATTAGATTTTTCTGTAATTACATTGTATCAAATTTAAAATAAACAGGCAAGTTTTCACTATAAATAGACACATGAAATAAAACCCTTTACTGTATATAGACACATTTCAGTTTCTCAGCATACTGGCAATAATGTGAAGTGACCTACCTGAGGATAAACACACCTATCCCAGAGAGGGAGATGCTGAGAGAGGAAAGAATTAAGATGGACGGACAATGCAGGCCTAGGAATAACATTAATTAAGCTGGTAAAGAAAGGGGATGACAGTAAATATTCTGTACGACACAGAGGAATTTCCAGTATATTAGTACTTCTTAATGTCCATCCGCCTGTGTTCATCAAGGAACCCCAGGATCATTCCTCCAAAGGGGAATTTCCTAAGACAACATCTCTTTGTGCACTTTTACTCCGTTCAATATTAATAAGATCTGAGGGAAAAGTGTTTCACCCCTGCGTAGCAATGGGTGAAATGCCGTGTCTAAGGGCTGTGGGTTCGAGAGCTGCGAGGAACCCAGCAGTCTTTTGGTGTTAGTGTCGAGAATCACAACGCAAATGTGATTTAGAGACTATACAGAGCAGCTAACTGAACTATTGGGAAACCGTAAATATCACATGAAGATTGTACAGGAATTCTTAATGCTGACTAATTATGAGTCATCTTAGGGAGTGGGCGGGGGCACTCAGAAGGACCACCTAAAGATCAGGTCCTTCTTATTGGCTCCTTTCTAAATTGTACCTTCTGTGTCTGTGAGGGCGACACTCACAAACCCAGAAAATAACAATCCAAGCTGAAAAGGGGAAACGCTCAACTTCCTATGAATGGATCACCAGCACTTCTCAAGATGACATTCCCTTGGGACTAACAGAATCTTTACAGAATCCGGCCCTGGACCTACTGGAGAAAGTTACCTTGGTGACATATTCAGGTGTCCCTATCCTCTGATGCATGTCTTTCACATGCCCAAAATCCCTACATTGCTTTTCTGTGGTATTAAAGCCATGGTGATGTTCTACTTTAGCAACATGTTAAAAGCATCTGGAGTCATGGGGGCTGGCAGGTGCTGGGTTTGGGTACCGTGTGGGATGCATTAAGCAGCCATAATTAGCCTGTTACTCATCAACCAACCCACGGCTTCTGTTAGACAAGACCTGACCATTGTTACACCAACTGAAGGCCAAGAGGTTTCAGGGAAAGCTAATTTCTCTCCTTTTTCGTCTCAGGTGATATGGTAAAACAGCACTCAATTCAAGATAATTAGTGGCTATTTGTTTTCTTCCATAGCCTGTTTATAACATAAATCAAGAGTGCCTTCAAAACACAGTCTAATTATTTAAACTAGGAGCATTTATAGATCCATAAAACTGCATAGTGTAAGTGCTGGAATCTTGTTTAACTATTCATTAAGTCACAGCAGGTGTCATCTCAGACCAGACAGTAGTTGCATGTCTCATGTTCATATCATACTCACTGATTTGTTTGAATACTTGTAAACACTAATATATATTTTTAAGAGATGCTGTTGAAACACATTTTGTGGTGTTTATCATCATTATATCTCAGGGGTCTGACACAAAGCAGTCTGTGGTTGCAACAGGTTGGGCTCTTTCAGCTCCATCAAACGTCACTGCGCCAGCACTCGGGTGTAAGTCCTCCAGAGTCTGCCTCGACTCTGCTCCTCTGGTTCTGCTAGCACGCGCGCCTGGCATCTCCGAGGACACAGCAAATTGTCCAAGTAGCTCCTTAAATGCTGAGTGACAATGCAATCGCCACAATAAGACTGCTGATCAGATTCACAGAGACAGTCAGACTGAAGCTACTCAGCTGTTTGGATCCTGCAACATTTATGTCACTAGTTTAGTCTCTAACTTGCTACACCAGTGGACAAGTGGCAGATGAGCCGTGGGTATGAATACTGGGATGCATTTACATTATTAATATACTAATCTGATCAAAGGTGACTGGAAGGTCAGTGTAGTAAGTGTATAAAATAGAATGAAGAACCCTTTCTAGGTTTCATGGCCAGAAGTTGAATTTGGGCATTTTGTGAAGGTCCCGGCCAGACATCCTACTTGCTGTGGCCTTTGGTGCTTGTTGTGATGGTGTGAGGTCATTTCCCTCCTGAGGTGTCTTCATCTGTTCCAATGCTATGATGATTTATGCATCAAATGTGGCCATTCCCACATTTGCATGGTCAGTATGACTTAATGCCCTCTGGGAAAAACATCCAAATAGGATACTTGCTGTCACCAGAGCGTATCAGCCCCATCATTTCTGGCACACGGTGTTGTTTTTGTGATGAGGGAGCTTTTAAAACACACTCAGTTTGAGTTTTCAGTGTCAACGTGAGCTGCCCCATGGGCTGTGCACTCACTGCCTAACGTGATTTAACGCACTGGACCGTCATAACACCTCTGGATGTGCGTTTGTGATAACAGAGCCCTAAAGATGGAGACTCCTGCACGGAGGACAAAGGGTTTCGTTGAATATGAGCTCCGATTTAATTTTGTTATTGATAGCAAATTATTTATAAATATGGTTTTAGGTTGAATGAACGGGCGACAAATACAGTTCGATTGTTTAACTGTGCGGTCGTTGTTTATATTATCTCAGGTTTAAGAGGCTGCATGTGTAAAGCAAGCACATCGACAAGGTTCTTTAATCGGAACTCTCAGGGGAGCGTTTCACTCACTCCGGATGTAGGATCCCGCAGGGGGTCTTGAGAGCCGCATACTCAGCTGTAATCTCACACCATTAGGTTATTACAGGGTTTCATTTAGGCCTTATAGAAACACTTACACTGAAATGTAAAAAAAGACGGGCGGCTTCGTTTCGTTTAAAGGAGATTTGTACGATTGTGGCTGTAAAAAAGGACCAGCGTGTTGTTTTACGCTCTTCATCAACTCTATTTAACGTTTGTCCTTCCGATCGCATGCGCGCCAGATAGCCATGTGCCCACTTGTTAAACAGTAGAATGCTGCAGATCTTCCAGTCCAGTCTCGACGGAGCCAAACGCTGAATCGGTCTATTTTCCATTTGTTTTAGCCGCATTCACTGTATCGCCTGACATTAAAGGTTTTGATCCTGTTTAGATTCTATTACGGACAAGGGCAGTACTTGTTAAGATTGTTTAAATGCTGGATAAGGCAAGGTATTAAGCACTTGAAACACTGCACACTGACAGTGCGTTTTCCACTGTGCAATTACGGTTGTCTCCAACTGTGATGGAAGCTTGTCGTTTCTATAGTACACTAATTCGTGCATCACTCCAATTATTAATCACGCACGATCCAAAGAAGTTTTAAGTAGACTCTCCGTACATTTTTCAAACGTTCTTTTTGAGGATGGATACTTTAATCACATTTTGAGTATAGGTGTATTATTGTGTGTGAGGTATTCGCTGCATTTCTTAGGGTTTTTGTTATATGCCTGTCCATGTCATTTTGTTGTCGCACGTAGCCTGTGTCTTTAAGAGCGGTGGCGGGTTGCCAAATCAGGGTGACGTCAGGAATCCCCTCGGAGCGACAGCGGAGCCTGGATGAGAGAGACTGGAGGAAGGGTTCTGGCTATCTGCAGGACTTTGGTAAGTGCGCCGCCTTTCCCCACATCTAAAAGTCGGGAAATTCGGTACAAACGTAAGCGTGGCTGCTATTTGTATGGTTGAACACTGCAAATATTTCTTCAGGAGCCAGTGCTGGAAAGTACAGTCATTCCTTTCCGTGCGCAGCGCAGAAGTCGCTTGTTTCTACTGGAAGTTTGCGTCTTTGACGGATTGTGGTTGGGTTTCAGCACTGCTTTATTAAACGCCGCTTTCCCTGTCAGATAGTTTTAACAGACTTGTTGCCTAAAGTTTGACGGCGGGAGCGCTGGGGGAGAACAGTTTCCAGTCCATGTTCTGGTACTGTCCAGAAATCAGTCTCGCACTCAGGGAGTCCATCTTCAGCGCTGCTGCTGCTGCTGCTGCTGCTGCTGCTGCTGCTGCTGCTCGGCAGCGCTGGGGACCACCCGCATCCCCTTCAGGTGCTCTCCCATCCGCGTGAGGCTG
>JAACJT020020011.1:1583-12546 GCA_009936485.2 Gymnarchus niloticus | reverse complement strand
GCTGCTGCTGCTGCTGCTCGGCAGCGCTGGGGACCACCCGCATCCCCTTCAGGTGCTCTCCCATCCGCGTGAGGCTGCTCATGCAGCCAGCTTTGTGAACGCAACTTGGTAATTAACAGGTACCTACGTGTTAATTAACGCCAATTAGAGAGGTAGAACAATTTCAATTTGATCAGGGCCATCCTTGGTTTTTCTGTCGCTTGTCTGAACATTTCCTACCCTCAGGTGACATCGGTCAGCTGTTAATTCTGGACTCATACAGCGGTGCAGCTTCGTCTGTCTGTTATCATGATCTTCAGTCATATCGTGTTTAAGAGATGTCAGATTGACTGAGCGATTCACTTTATTGTGATCAATCACATAATGAGCATGTTTATAAGGCTTTAAATTGGTTTAATCCGATTAACTCCTTAACTCTAATTTAGTGACTCCGTTTAAATCAAGCCCTGGGACATGCCGAAAAAGCAGGACACTCTCTCCCGAGATATATAGTTCAATGGCTGCTGTGCAGCATCTGGTTTTTCCCACCACTTACCCCCACACTGGGGTTAATAATGCACCCAGTCACCAATGCAGTCCTCCTTGCCAGCCCTGTGTCTTTGCCTCGCCAGTTGAGGGGTTGTTGTTTGCCTGAGGCTCCCCCAGTATGTGGAGAACGCTACTGTACATCTGGAGGTCAGTAATTTTGTTGCTGGTTAGCACAATAATTAACACGACTGGCCTTGATGACTGTAAGGCCCTTGTAGGATGTCTGTATCTGCTTCAGTAAGAATGCATTGGTGAACTTAGAAACTGCCAAACACTCTAATTGATGAAGGCAGAACTTTCTGAGGGAAACAGCTTGCTGTATGTGAGCATTTCGGTTTGGTGGTTCACATTAACAATTACAGGTCCGTGTTTCAATGCTTTAAAGCATTTATGCTGCCTGTCTGTCCTGAGTGGGTTGCCTTGGGATTCACTGTCTAATTCCATGAGAGATGTGTTTCCTCCTTTTTCATAGGAGACCCACACCCACAGGGAGCTTATTCCCAAATGATGCTCTCTTACTTACTGGCTGTGTGGGGGATGAGAGTACGACTGAGATAAATGGCTTTTCTCTATGGACTAATGGGAGCTGCTGTAACCCAGAAAGGCACCATTTCAGTGCCGTTTAGCAGCTGAAAGGGTGCATGTCCCCTGGCCTCCACCAGCTTTCTGCACTATAAAGACAGCACTGGCTGTTAGCCATTTGATCCTGGAAGCTTTGTAAACTTAGGGTTTTGTCTGTTATCTTTTCATTAGCTGTTGCTTACCCCTGTAGTTTGCAGAGCAAATGCATTTTCTGTGTTGCAACTGGGCTTTCTTGCCATTCTTTTGTCCACCAAATGCAAGCATTATGTAATCGTTACTGCTTTAACGTTTTCCAGTAGAAAACATGAGTCAACTTCTTGTTAAGTTGTTTCCTGGCTCAGCGACCTGTAATGTCCGCAGTCTGAGCACTGTTGTATAAATGGTAAAGCTAACATGGCAGAGATGAGAGGTTTAGCTGAAGCATTTGTGTCAGCTCTGCCCTGGGTGTGTGGTGGCACTAAAAGCTCCTCGGTCGGCTCCGACAGTCGCCTGTGTGCTTCTGCACCACATCGTTTTGGGTTTGTGGTGATTCACCAGCACTGTGCGAACCTTCACTGGGCTCAGATAAGACACCCAGTACCTGTCAGGGGATCCAGTACTGAGTCACTCGGCCTCACCGTGTATTCGCACCTGCATGAAATGTGGCTTTGGCTTTGGTTTACTGAATGGACCAAAACTGATTTGCAGCACAGTCAAGTAGTCTGTTCCATCTTACCTGGAAGATGGCCAGATTTATTACTGTATTAGAATCTGATCAGATGAAGGCTTTATAAGAGAAGGGGGATTGTAGTTTGGAAACCGGGATAGCGCAATGTACATACAAAATCAGGAAGATAAGACTCTTTTTGGATTGTCTCCAAAGCTGTTATACGTAGCTTTTTCCTTCTAGTGCTGAGATGAAGTAACACTGGAATCTTATCTCCTCAGGTGTTTGAATTGCGTATCCATGGAGCTGCCTGGGAGTTAAATCGTTTTATCGTGTTTTAACCTTGTCAGAGTAGGACCTCATTATCTGATGCCAAAACACAAGATGCCAAAAAAAAACTTCCTTTGACTGTTGTGTAGGAGCCTGTATTTTCCAACTCTGAGACAAACGCATAAAACGTGAAAGAAGAGCAGCTTCATCTAAGATTCTGAAAGAGTTCTCCAAGCAGAAAGAAGTATTATGGCACTTGAAACGTAGTCAGTACTGGAAATTTCCATACTTAATTTGGACTCTGTGTCCAGCACTGTGGAAACGGTTCCTTTCAGTGAAATTGTCTGGTTTATTTTCTCTTGCAGAAGGTGTCATGTGTCACTCATTACTCATGTTTACATAACAAATTGACCAGGTATTGAAATGATCAAATACCATGGTGGAGTTACTCAGTTTCTCTCAAAATTCTTAATTTTGGAAAATGTAATGTGTATGTCTGTGCAGCTGTACAGTAGTAATTCTGAACATCCCACTGATCCATCTTCTTCCCTCTTATCCAGGGCAGGGCCGAGCAGGGGTCGCGAACCTGTCCCGGCCGGCTCGGGGCAGGGCTGCACTTAGGGAAAGCCTAGCAGTCACTTGCAGGAGCCAGAGGGGTGGCGTCGGAGCTGTGGCGGACTGGGTCTAAAATTGGCCCGGGCATCCTTCTTGTATGTCGGTCCATTATTCATTAATATGTTGGTTATCTAAGAAAAGAAACAAAACGCTTGAAAAAAGAAACTAAATATTGATGTTGAATGGCGAATCTCCAGGAAAAATGGCACGAGTTTTCCTTGATTTTCTTTCTGAAATTTTTGTAAGCCCAGTGGCCCACTGGGCATTGTCCAAATGCCCTTATGGCCAGTCCGCCCCTGCAGGGGAGTCTTTAGTAATGCCTGTAACAGGGCGGCTGTGGATGGTGAGACCATGGCCCGTGAGGGAACTGATTGCTCGTATTGCCTAACACAGATGAGTTCTTTTCTTCCATCCATTTTGGCTGGATTCACCAATGCATCTCGCAAGTTGTAGAATCACCAGTGCAATCCATGATTGACGAGTGGTCTGTGAAACATTTGATTGGACTCCACCGCATGAACCTGCTCAGTAATCCTGCCTTTTTAGATATTGGTACTTCTGTTTGTCTTTTGGTTTTTGCTCCTTTGCAGTGTCACCTTGACCTGGCATGTGAATCCATAGCAGCCTGAGGCTGTTCCACCTGGAACTTGGGAACAGTCAGCCACCTTGGTCTAGAGGTAAATCACTTTCCAGTCCCATTTACTTACTGGTTTATGGTGGGTGAATAATCCTCTGAGTTTTTGCTTGTTAGTTTTTAATTCAAGCTTCAGGAGGAGAAAAAATTTGCAGTATTCAGTCTTGTTTAGCATGTGAACCCAAGGTCTCCATAAACCTCCGAGTGAGTAAAAGGGAATGCTAAGTGTCTTTTCAAAGCCCTCCTTGGTCTCTTGGATGAGGTGTACACGGTCGGCTTTAATGCTTGTGGGGGTGTGCTCATTTATATATCTAGACAGGTGCTGCTTGAAGGTTCATTCTGGTACCATTGAGGCACACCACCCTGGTAATAACCCATCAGGCATTACTGAATGACAGGGAATGGCCACTCGGCACTGCTCGGCCAGCATGGCACCAAAGCCACCTTTAACTGACACTCCTGGCAATCTTACCTTCTCTCTAAGTCTGATGTCTCCTCCTCTACTTATAGAAGTCAAAATAATGGCTAACTGGGCTTGCCAAGCTTTTTTACGAATGACCCTAAGACTTATGGGATGTTAATTTGATTATTAATTTGATATTTTCTCCATACCTCATTTACTAAGACATTTTTCTTTCATCTTGGCAGTTACCAGGTCGCCTTTAATGTCCAAAACGGCTGATGAAGTGTTTAGACTGCACTTCCTAACAGCTCTGCTGTGCTCTGCCTGACAATGCGATATGAGACCTGAAGTTGCATCCTCAGAAGCACTTCGGCTATCAGCTTTTTCTTTTAATGCCTGTGATATCAGGCAAGAAGCAAACAGATCATAGCAGCCTTTCTTGCTGAATGATGGGTTAGGTGTTCATCCCAGAGCAGCACCTTTGTTGGGATCTGAGTGCTTGAACAGATGGCTAAGGCCTGCACTGAGAGAAGCCACATCTCACTCAGAACTCGGCCCCAGCTTTCAAAGCAGCTTTTGGCTTTTGTACATGTATACTCTACAGGTATCCCATTTATCTGCACTGTCTGAGCAAGAAATGAATCCAGTCTGGACAGTAGGAACTTCTCATGATCCCTCACCAAGCAAGCTTGAAAAAAGCTAGAAGTTGAAATGACCTTCCTATACCATAAAAATATTACATTTAAAATCTTATTCCATTTACATTTATTTACTTGGCAAATGTTTTTGACCAAAGTGGTGCACAAGTGATATATTTGCAGGCTCACATCATTAAGCTGATGGGGAGGCAACTTTGGTATAAATGCTGCTAGGCAGAGCTTTTAATGAGGGACCAGTAAGAAGTGCAGGTTGGCAATGAGGCAACAACTATACGATATATTGCAACACATTGCTGGGTCCTAACATCAAATGAAGTTAGTCAAATCAAAACCCCATGAGATTCCCACTAGCCAAGTGCAAAATACCAGTGTCCAGTTGTGTGAAATGAGATCGCCACTAAGGAACAGCCAAACCAGTTTGAAAGACGGGTCTGGAGACTTTCCTGCTTTGGCTTGGAGCTCTGATGCTCTGGTCAGATACGACTCTGGGTGGTGCTGTTAAATGAAATGCGATTTACTGTTTGTGCTTTCTTTCTGTGAGGAGCTTTGCTCTTTCAAAGGAGCTCTTCAAGGAGTGTTTAGCTGCTTCCGTATCTGTATGGGGTGCAGCTCATAGGGCTGCAAGGTGAAGGGAAAAGCACTGTGCCTCTGACAAACGGCTGGGGTGTAAAACCAGCTGCTGGTCGCAGACACGAGGCAGATTAATGTTGTTTTTCATCTGCCAGCTTCTCACTAAAGCAAACGGGAGATGCGATCCGATGGGCGTTTAAATCACTCTGGCACTAGATGCTGTCTCTGACTTTTAAAGGCATGCTGAAGGACACGGGAGCCGCCTTGTGGGGATAAATCTCAGGGAATTAGTGGTGTTTGGGGGTCTGAATGGATGCCTGTGGGGAAATCATCATGCCCCCCGCTGTCAATCCCTCTGCTGGCCTGACAGACATATTCAGATGGTGCATGTACTGTGGAAAGGGTAGTAGGTACACTGCAGCTGTCTTCATTTCTGAACCTGCCCAGAGAGTCCCACAGAAGCGCATGCACTCATGGTCACTGAATGCAGAAGAATGGTGGTCATGAGGCTTTTATACATTGTCTCCGCAGCCCTAAATGTGCTCAGCTTGTGGTTTCCCAAGCCACTAGCACCGGAAAGATCGTCTCCACTAATTACTGAAGAAGTTACATTGCCTGAAAATTGCTCAAGACCGTTTTTGAATTTCCCCACTTATACAAAGTAGGTATATTATCATAAAATAGTCATAAGCAGCTGTGCGGTCCATAAGCCACAGGCTTCTTGAATCGCTAATGAATACTTGTCTGTGGCTGTGCCCATCTAAAATTGAGCTGGTTGAGAAGGACAGCCCCAGTCTCAGCTGGGCTTTCATAAGCTCAGCAGAGGAGCTTCCAGCCATGGCTGATTTTTTTTTTTTTTTTTTTTTTTTTTTTTTTTTTTCCCCCCTCAGCTGGCTCCTTGCTCCCATACACCTTGCCATGTTTAGGGTTTGTGCTCTTTCTGTGCCGCCTGTGCCTGGTTTGTTTCCTGCTGCCATTGACTCTTCAGGACCTGGTCCTGCAATCCGCCCTGCTGTACTGCTTTTATTTGTTCCTGCTGAGCCCTTTAATCAGACTTGATTGAGCTACTGATTGAATCTCCGGCTGAGATCACTGCCATATTGTTCTGCTAAGGCTGCCTAGCAGGCACACAACGCCATGAGGTTTAGCTGCCTGCTGCCTAATGGGCACCAGAGCAGAGTGGCACTTTAAGGGATATTTCCCCAAATCTGCTAACTGATGTGACAGCTGGGTCACAGCCTCCTAACAGAACTCATGGCAGTTAATTGATTCACGTGCTAGCTGGGGGTAAGTTGAGGGCTTACTGCCCTCCAGGCTCGAGAGTGAGTCTAGTTTGTATCTGAGCAGGTGTCATTGCCCGCACTTCGAAAACGGCCTCCCTTATTGTCCCCGAGTCACCAAAGGATGAGAATATAGGAGGTGACTTTTTCACACCACTTTGGTTGTGTGAGAAGAGTCATGTGACCTCCTGATGCCTGATATGGGCAGGGCCACACATTCCAGTAATAGCTATGATGTTCTTATTTTTCCCATGGCTGATGTGCTAATGGCTGAATGATAACGTTGCTGAAGGTCACATGGCCCAATTAGCCAGTCTGATACTGTAAGTGGGAAGTGAAGTTAATGTAAGTCCCTATGGTCACTGCAACCATGATACATGCCCTCCCTCTCAAGGGCAAATGACCAGGCTGCATGGCTATGTTACGTTTTTAATTGTAGCAATGGTGCTCTTTCCTGCACATCATTTGGGAAAACTTTGTACGTCAGAGAGTTGGTCAGATTGACTATTGGCTTGGGTTCCTCCTGTATGGCAGACTGTGCTGGTCAGGTGTGTGAGGTACCTGTGTATCAGGTGGGTTCATCCGTATGTGAGGCCAGGTGGCGGGTCTCTCCCAGACTCTTGTTGAAATGTGCTGGCCCCACCGAGCTCTACACTTGTTTGAGTTGATCATTTATGCTGCTTGGCTAAACGGCTTAGGCCATGTGACCCCTATGAAGCTGGTAGCCTTATACCTACTAAAGTGAGAGAAATGTGTTCAGCACCCATTCAGTACAGTGCTAGAGACAGCCTGAGTAACTCAGATACAGCACAGATGATCTTCCTGGTTATCATGTGACCTCGGGGTTTTCGACTTGTGAGAGGCGGCCAGTTCACATTCATTCCTTTCGGGGAAGGTTAGCAGGAAGCCCTGCAGTGGCACTTTATTTCTCCTCAGGGGATTCTGTGTTGTGGCCCTGTAAAGCTCACTAGCCAGGATCCCAGGTTCCTCCATCCTGCAAATTTGCCCTTCCTGGCAGTCCTGTACCACCATGTGGCCGTTCATGTTGGGAAATGGATGTTCCAGCTTCAGTTGCACAATACTGAACCTCAGACAGGACTGACTTCAGTCTGGGGGAATTTGATAAGTGGCAGCGCCTTATTGTGGGAAGTTGATCTTTCACGTTGTCCTCTTGAACAGCACTGTGGCACTGAAGAGTTTGATGAACCCATAAATGGCGACGCCACATTCAGGGTGCCCTGTGGGGACCAGCCTTCAGCAAAATGCAGACACAGCCATTGATTTTCGTTCCAGTCAGGCCCGACAAGTTGGATTTAACCTTCAAAACTGTTCACTTCAGCAAAACCACTCAGGCCAGCTTTGTTTTCATCCTTGTACTATGAGTCAGGCCTGCTGTGCAAAAAGTATTAAACCTCTCCCACCCCCCCACCATGATTATCATGGGAGCCCCGAGATCCCAGGCGACTGCTGTAACAAAATGCACTGGGTTTGGAGCAGACCTGATGTCACCAGCTTCCGGAGTCCACCTTACTCTGAGGGTGTGTTCTGTGTTTATCAAAAAATAATACATTGCTGGAAAGCTAGTAAACAACAGAATTGGGTCTCTAACCACTCAGTGGCTCTTTTGTCCCATTTTTCTACGTGCTTTTGTGAAACCTTGTGTTGTAGACATTGCTAGTGTGTACGATAGGATGCATTACCCTGGTTCTAGCCCTGAAGATGAAGTGAGAGATTAGGCTCCACTTACACCAAATCATCATTAAGCTGTGCCTAGAAGCAAACCTCACAAACATGCCTGAGATAATTAGGATGAAATTAAAACAGAGGCAGACTGCGCCTACTCTGGCTATATGAAGGATGGATAATTAGAAATGGATTAGATACAGTTCCTGATTTAGTTTTTACGCATTAAGCATCAAATAATCTTTTAGGTGAAATTCTGCTGAGAGTTTACTGCATGAGGAAACATGTTCTGACAGGAAGTAGAACCTGGAACCTCTGTTTTGACCACTCTGGTTCCATTGGGTTCACTCAAATAAATCAGTTCTCTTTAGTTTATTGGTTCTGAGGTGGGTTAATAGTTGAAACAAGGCCATGTATGTAACTGGTGTAATTACTGATCATAAGTGAGATTTAATGGAATGTTATGACTTTGCTTGAGAATGTGGAAGCCTTTTGTTTTGTCATTAAGGAACTTACCATTACTCGTGGTCCTGATAGATGCTGACAGGCTGCTGGCTTGCTGCTCAGAAAGACCAGCATCTGAACAACCCCAGAATGGAGCTGAGCAGATCGGCTGGCAGTAAAATGTGATCCTGGGTAACGGTTCAGCAAACTTACGGGCTTTAACAGGGCCTGAAGCCAGCTGCTGAATGGCCCTTTTAAAACTGGATTTAACCCACCATGGCAGGACTCTGCACGCACGCACACATTTGTTTTTCCTTGTGGGGACCTTCAATTAATTTTTGTGGGCCTAACTCTAACCCTAAATGTGGTAACCTTAACCATAACTAACCCAACAAAATATAAACCTTGTGGCTCTTTTGATTTTTTTGATTACATTCACAGATTTTTATAAAGTTGAGTTTTCCCTTGGGGGGCATGACAAATGTTCCCAAAAGGTAAAAGTCGTCAGGTTTTTATTACCTCCTGGGATATTTCATCCTTAAAGCATAATATAAACATGGTACATGCGATTATGCTCACTTTAATGCACTAAATGAGATCTAGGTCTAATCCCCTCTAGCAAAACTCAAAACCTGAAAACGTTTGAAAATACATTTTGAATTTGTTGTGTTTTGAAGCATTTTCTGTATCAAAAAAGCCTATTTTGGCGGATATTTCCATAATGTCATCTGTATTTTGCTGGGGTGCTATAGTTTTGGGAAGATTTTTTTCAGTTAAACATCAGAACACACTTTGTAAAGAAACAAAGTCAAGCACATTCTTTTCTGTAAACGAAGGTATTATGCCCTGGGGAAAGTCACTGTTAAGTTTTAATGAGCTGCATATGTCATTTAAATTTTCATAGCCATGCTGCTTGTCTGCTTTGTGAGAGACACTTCCTGTGTTTAGTACATTTAGGCTGTGACACAGGCGAGGGACAAGGTCTTTTGGGATCCTTCTAGAAGGTTTTGCGTCAGGGCCGCTTTTCCCCTTCATGGTAGAGAGCAACAAAGGGCTCCCCGCCCAGCTGGGAATTCTCCATGGTCGCATTGTTACGTTCAGTCAGCCTTCAGCGCAACACTCTGTCTTGTGTACAGGCATGCCTTATATATTAGAGTTATATCGATAGAAATGCGTTGGGGCACTGCCCCATTAAAGTGTGTTGTTTAGGGATATTAGTTTGGAAAGTTGGAAAACAAGACAAAAGCAATTCTGGCATCGAGGGCCTGGTCACGCCAGTAGGGGAGCAGACATCTAGACAAAATCCAACATAATGACTGTAATTATGGAATAGTTTGGCTTTGGGATGTGAGGCTGAATTTCTGATGTTTAACTTTGAGCAAATTCTAGAGGAGGCTGATGTTCGAAAAAGGTCTGCCGATGACAGTGATACATGGACAGCCCTGAAATGGCCGTGTGGACGAGACAGCAGAGGTCCCTGGTGCTTCTCTTGTGGAAAGCTGCCCCCTTTTGGTTGCCTGGGCGATGGGAGCAATGTGTCCTTCTCATGAACCTGGGGAGCGAGGCCAAAGTGATTCTGTGTGCCCCCGCTTGCTTGGGACTCCCGTCTGGGGGCACCTCTGTATGCACGTTGGTTGTATTCCTCAGCAGATTCATGTTGTGTGTGTGTGTGTGTGTGTGTGTGAGAAGTGGTTTAACCCCACTTTCAAAAATGAAGCATTTTACTTTGAACCAAAAACACACATTTTTATGTTAGCAGACATCTCACATCTCCACAAGTTAAACATGGCAAGAGAGCACAGCGACCTGGTCATGCGGCACCGTTAGGAGCCTGGGACGAGGGGGTCCTTCATCTGTCTGATGTGGTAGCCACTGATTCACTTTAGCCTGTTCACACCTGTGTGGATTTTATTTTTAATTCACATTGTTGAGCGTTTCTGCTTCAGGGATGAAACTCAACTTCTGTATTTGTGCGTACATTAACTTCTCCCACAGTCTTCTGTGTTGCAGCTTTCTTTTGCAGTATTGTGCATGAATTGTTAAACTGATTTCTTTTGGTAATGTCAAGGCATAAAAGTAGCAATATTGTACTGCATAAATAAAAGATGAGAATTGATTGATCTGAATACATTATGTGGTTAATTGTTATGCTAAACCAATATGAGATCTAAAGTAATGCATTTCTAAAGTATTGGGCATGTGTCCAGTTGGCTCCTGCGTGTTCACTTTGATTTCTTTATTCCTCTGGTGGGTTGGTTCAGCTGGTGTTACCCTGGAACCTCCTGGAAGGGGGTAAATAAGTTTGAGCCCCGCTGCACTGCGGCCTGGATCAGGTGTCCTCCTTAAGTGGAGCAGTGGGTCCCTACTTATGATGTCACACTCACCCATGTGGGCGGCTGGCTCTCACAGAACTCACTGTTCCCTTTGGATGAGCCTCTGTTTCTGTGCATCTCCCACCCTGATAATACAGACCATAATGCCAAAAGATTTGTGGGACTCCCTGAGGACTTATGGGAAAGCTGGTTGCCTTTTTGTGATTAGTAACTCAATACCGACATGAAGGAAAGCTTTGAAATGTCTGATTACCGATTAAACGATGAAATGACTCGAAATGACTAATAATCCTGCTGGGATTAGCACATTAGCACA
>JAACJT020019841.1:24887-39872 GCA_009936485.2 Gymnarchus niloticus | reverse complement strand
GTGATGGACTGGCATCCCATCCAGGGTGTACCCCAGCCTCGTGCCCTGTGATGGACTGGCACCCCATCCAGGGTGTAACCCCAGCCTCGTGCCCTGTGATGGACTGGCATCCCATCCAGGGGTGTACCCCAGCCTTGTGCCTTGAATGAATGAGTGATGGACTGAATGAATGTTAGTAGTCTTTTTCAGTTTGATGAGATGTGCTCCATTCATCCATCTTTTAACTGCTTATCCTGATCAGGGTCATTGGGGGTTGAATTCTATCCCCGGCAACATAGTGCCAGTCCATAGCACAGCACATGCAAACACCCCACCACTCACTATGGGTGATTTATAGATGCTGATTAGGCTAATCGCATGTCCGTCAACTGTGGGAGGAAACTGGAATCCACAAAGAAAACCCGAGGAGAATACTAACCCCACACACACAGTGTGGGGGTGCAATTCAATGAGCCACCATGACACTCATGACATCTTCATTTGTTTATCCTGTGTATTTTTGGTCCCTCTTACTAAAGAACAGGAATCCAACAATACATTGTTGAAACTAATTTCATGTTGATGCTGTGAAGTGTCATTGAAGTCGGAAACAAGCTGGAGATGCCATCAGACCTAAGAGTTGAGCCCTTCTGTGTGGTCCTGTTCATAATAACCAATGGGACCTGATTGCATCACTAAGATTTGATGACGGATTTCCACAGCATTTGTGAGGGAATGTAGATTTTGGAGCCGTCTGGCGGTGAAGGAGGAGAGACCTTCAGCAACTCCAGGGTCACGTGACACTATGTTCTTTACTTTTCATATTAAAAATGACAGGGGATCCATTTTTTTATACATATAATTATTAAAAATCTTAATATTCACACCTTCCCAAGTCGTTTTTTTTTATTTGGCTTGTGTTGGCCCTTCTAGCCTACAGTGAAGTGGTTTTGCATTAGGTAACTAGTTTTCTTGGCAAGAAATATGTTGTTTTTATTGGAAGGGTTTTAGCACAAGCTATATCCATTTAATAAACATATTTAAACCCTCTTGTCCATGTCATGATTTTGTTCATACACTCGGTGGCCACATTATTAGGCAGACCCATATTTCTGTAGGAACGGTCGGGACGTTGCCTGACCAGCTTTCACACAGCTACAGTTGAGGCAATTGTTTGCAATTCTTTCTTATCAAATTCCAAGTGAAAGCTACACCCTTGGGTACACCTGATCCCTAATGCAAACAGCCTTCTCCTCCACGCAGCAAATGACAGCGCTACACCTGAATGCATACAGCATGCGGAAAAATATTGGAATGGCTAAGACATGCGACCCACCTGCTTTTAACATGGCATGCGGGAGCTAACTGCAATGTTTTCAGCATCTCAGAATCAGACGATCTCCTGGGATTTTCACTCGCTATGGTGACTGGAGTTTACAGAGAAAAGTGTGATAAACAAAAACATCCAGTCAATAGCAATTCTGTGGCCAAGAGCACCTTATTAATGAGAGAGGTCAGAGGTGAATGGCCAGCCTCGTTAAAGCTAACAGGAAGGCCACAAGTGCAAGGATAACAACTCAGTACAACGCTGGTGTGCAGAAAAGCTGCTTTGAATGCTTAATTTTGTGAAAGACATACAGGATATTTCAGAAATATAAGGATGATTATGATGTCTTAAAATGTAATCAATAATGAGTCACAATAAGCAAATATTGAAGCCATTTATTTTAAGAAATGAGAAATTATGACCAGCTCTTCAAACTAAATGGTGTTGGTTGGGTTTACTCCAAGTTCACTCCAGTGTACAAGGCTTAGAACCCTAATGAAGGTTTAAGTGATCTCGCTAAATGCCAATTTCAGTACCAGGAATTTGGCACAAATTTACTTCCAGGCAACAGAGTTCAGTTAAACAATTCGGAAGAACAGAAATACGTCTGCCCCATTGTCCTTGAGGACTGGACTGGTCCATCATCTCCTGAGTTTGATCACCATGTTGTGTCTTTGAGAGATTTGTCATGCAAAATGCATACGGCTTCAGCTTTGAAAGACTGCTCAACATCAAAGCCAAGATCTCAAATGAATGGGCTTTAAAACAGTCAAATTTTTAGATCATTAAACCTGACAGGAGTGAAATTTTGATAGTTTGGGGACGCTTTACCATTTTTCTGTACAGTATTTATGATTGATGTAATACAGCTGCCTAAGTTTCATAAAGGTTTGTGATCTGAACTGTAAGAAGAGAAGAATAGTCAAGAAATAATGTAACTCTCTGAGAACAACAAAGTATGACTTGGTGTAGATTCCCAGCATTGAAATAAAGATTTGTTTTCAATAAACATTTATTTATTCATTCATTCATTCATTCATTCATTTACATGAAACCTGACCCCCTACAAGGTCTGCTGCCAGGCCAAATGGTAAATACAAGGACCTCATACTGGGGTGAATGGGAGGAACTGGGACTGAATTTGGGTATGGAATGGTTTTTGGGTTGAACCGGTACAAAAATAGCAAGAGAGACATTTTCAATTTAATTCAATTTTACTTGTACAGCACCTTTAACAAGCAGCATTGTTACAAAGCACTTTACATGGTCCCAGGCCCAGGGTCCCCAGAGAGCAAAGTAAGGGTGACAGTGGCAAGGAAAAACTCCCTCAGGAGGAAGAAACCTTGGGAGGGACCAAACTTCAGGAGGGAAGCCTATCGTCCTCTGGCTGGTATCAGAGAGAACGTGTTTGTTAGGGTTACTAATAGAATATGAACAACGACGAGGTAGAACAGTCAGATGGACAAGAGCGTATAAGAAGAGGCTGTCAGGTGGCCAAGTTGACAAGCAGGTTCGGTGGCTCAAGTAATGGCAAGACAGTCAGGATGGACGAGTGACGGGGAGGGGGGACATGGTAGGCTAGCAGACAAATAGGGGGATCTCTTGAATCCAAACCTCCAAATGGAACACTTCCGAAAATAAGGGGGGGGCACGGAAGAGAGAAAATTTAAAACAGCAGAGTAATTACAATATAACAGCAAGAATTCCAGCAGAACTGTATATGACAGAATAACGATGAGGGAGAGGCCAGTGGGGACACATGCATGAGGAATCCTTGAACGCCAGAACTCCAACAACACACAGCAATGTGCAAAGCAGGACTGACAGCACTGACCGAACAGAGCAGTTCATCCAAAGTCAATGACACTGACCACTCCTCAGCTCTACACCGCAGCCTATAGCTTAGCTGGGGAGTGAGTGCCAAAGGTCTCTGTAAGCTAAGCTAAACAGATGTGGTTTAAGCTTAGACTTAAAAATAGAGAGCGAGAGATTTTGACGTCACCGCAATGGAAACACAAAGAACAAGTTCTATGGAATGTGGGCTCAGGCAGCAGGATGTAGGTACATGTTCAGGTGGACCAGCGAAGCCAATGGAACCCAACAGAACCCCACCACATACAGAAACAAATGGATGGACTCTTCACCCATCTTTGCTCGGTACTGAGAGGTCCACACCCACTCTTTACAGCCAGGTACATTTATGGCAGAATATACAGGCTACATTTCGTATATGTATAAACAGTCTCTATACTAGCATATAATCAAACAAACACTTGCATGACATGACAAAGCAGCACAAAAGATTGGTTATTTAAAATGATGTAACTGCTTATATTTTCTCCATGAAAAGAACATTTAATCATCAAAACTATGATTTAGATATTTTAATGTTTATGCATTGTATACTCCAATGCAGTATTTAAAAACACAACAGATCCTCTGTTTTGGATCTGCACGAAAATAAAAACAGCTGGCAAACGGAGATAATTTGAACAGACACCATTCGCCCATCGCACTGCTTCGTGCACGTACGAGAACTTCATAAACAATCTCCAGCTCTTCATGAGCGTTTTTTCTCCTTTAGGGTGTTCATGAATAATTCTGGGATAATAGTATTGCACTGTTGTGTCAGGAACATAACAACCAAAACAAAGTCATCAGTGATCCTCAGCGATTTGGGAATATAGGATTAGCAGGATTACTTTAACTGTTAACTCCACCATAAAGAAATATTTTCGTTTAAATGCTGCCTTAATACTAAGTACATCGTGGAGCTTCTAAACACAATGACCTCAATTCTGTGCTTAAAAGGGATGTTGTGTTTGTTTTTGAATGCCATTTAAGCAAATGAATTTGACGTTAAGTAAAACCAGGATCCTTTATCCACTCAGTCAGCTAGCTTTTTTATCAAGTGTTATATTAATCAATAACAACTGCTAATAACCATTCCCATATTACATATGCTACCGTAAAGCACCTGTATGATAAAGACTTATAGTAAGAGAATAGTACATTTTATTTTTCAGGTATCCGTACGTTATTTGAACTTTGTTGTACGTCTAGGTTTAAATCAGCTTTTTGCATATTTTTCCAAGTAATTATAGACCTGCAATTTTTCTTTGAGATGTTGAACATTCCATACTTTATTAATGAACATCATAAGTCTGCAATTTATTACAGCTTACTGGTTCATAGTAGGCTACAGATATAGTTGGAGAGAATAAACAATATGGGAAATTTATCCATCATCTAACTGCTTGTCCAGGGAGGGTCTGGTATGGATGTCAGTCCATCTCAGGGCTTGTACACTATGGATGATATTGTAATGCAAAGCAGTCTAACGGCATGCCTTTGGACTGCAGGAGGTAAACTGCTTGACATGGTGAAAACATGCAAACTCAACACATACACACACACGGGAGAGGCGAGATTCAAAGCCCCAATCCTAAAGGTGTGAGGCAACAGTGCTACCCAACGGAGCATCGTGTCACTCAAGTGGAATCCTATTTATAAAAAATAAGCCAATATGTTTTAGTAAATCAACCAGGGAACTAAGCCATGAGGCACAAACAGTGACTTTCCCGTAATAGTGGAAAGTACCTCCTCTCATAACCTTGTTACTGCACTATTTCACATCTTTCATTTGTAGCGCTTTCTGAGAAAAACAAAAAAAATGGCAGGGTGTAAGCATCCTCACGGTTTCATAACTGTCAAATTATGAGAGCCCATTGGATTCAGTGCCATCGGAGATGTCTCTTTAGGAGAGGGAGTTAACGCGGAACATCTCAGGAAGGTTACATCTGTGTATTAAGGGATAAAGTTGTGAGAATGCTGAGGATCGGTGAGGTCAAAGACATCAGTTTACTGCCACAAAGCAAGCATTTTTAAAATCCTGAATGTTGCGGAACACTCAGTGTGTTCTAGAAGTGAGAGCTGGTCTGGATGGGAATGATAACTCGATGCATCATACACTAGGGAGCAGAAATATTTCAAATATTTACAATGGCTGAGTTCAGTGAAGTACAGAAATAAGGAAGTATGGATTCGGAGCTGTGGAAAACTTGAACTTTGGCAGGTTGGTTGTAAAACATTTTATTTAGAAGTGTGTAGGTGTTTGTTCATATACTGTACAGTACATAAACATTCAAAGACAGCCTGTCCAGTTTAACATTTGGTATGAATACAAAGGAGAAGATTAAAGGTTTGTTTTTTGCTTGCTTTTAGAAAAAATTAGAAATGAATTTATTCAGACCAATGGAGAAAAGGGACTTACTTAGACTAAGAGACTCCAATGAAATGCTTGTTGTCTGCCATCAGTAAAATTTCAAATGCTTAACATTTGAACCTTCTTGATTGCTATCATTTTTGTTTCAATGTCGAAATGCTACAATATTAAAAATCAAATCATTCTTTTTGCTTCCAGTAGTGCAGGTTGAACTTCCGTAATGTCAGTAAAGTTAAATCCCCATTGTTTTGCGCTGTGCTATTTGTTAAAAGGCAATTAATGTAAAATTTAATAAACCCTCAGGAAGTGATCAAAGTCAACATTAGCTACTCTTGTAGACCATTAAGGTCATCTGTTCATCAAGTATATGAAAGTACTAGACCTAAAAACATGAATACTGTGCTGATACTTGTTAAGGATAATTATTAGGTACACCCCAGCAAGCATTACAGGCATGACAAATAGCTGTCAGTTTCATTGTGAGTGCTCAATTAATCTGTGCAATCTTTTATTTAAATTTGACCAGTTTAACTATGTAGCATGGAAATTTCATTATACAGATTTCAGATTTTGGCCGAAGCTAAACTAAATTTTATAAATGAGAAATGCGGAAATGTATCTGGCAACGCACAAATTATGCGATGCGTAGCTCACGTTGATTGTTTGACACAAAGTTACAGTGATGAGACAATAGCAGTAACATATGAAATCAGTCCATAAACGTAAAAAATAAATAACGTGGCATTTCTAAACTGGGATCACTTTTGCATTTAATTTAATACTCCTGTAGACTTTTACTAGAATTGAAGTGGACCTGATCAAGATGGCTCAGTCAAAACAGAATTAATTAGACCACTGAGTAGATTTGTCAGTATGTCTGGGAGAAGGCTGGTGTAGAATACTGACAGAAAACCTAGCATAAACAGACCGCCATGATGCTAATCATAATCCATGACTAACCTCTCCTGGACTGTGTGTTATTGACTCTGCAAATGGTGGAAATTATGTCACCCAGTCTACCTTTGCGGATGATTTGGTCTTGGATGAATCCAACCTGCACGACCACAACTGTACTTGTGATGAATGGTGATTGATTGATTGATTGATTGATTGATTGATTGATTGATTGATTCACGCGCCTCGGCATAATTTGTGGCCACAGCATCTGAACTGCGCTGCGGACAATTATTTTGTTTTATAAAATAAATAAATACATAAATAAATAAATAAACAGGTGGATCGTAAATGAATATTGCCATCTAGTGGTTCGGTGGGGAATGTCTGGCTGAGACGCCTCATTTCGTTGTTTTGGAGATCTCTTTGTATCACAATGCTCAGGGTAACAATTCTCACAGGATTCAATTTCCGTCTGCCTTATTGCCTTCCATCTGATACAGCATCTGCCAAGGAAAGCCTCTTCAGGAGTACGGCGACAACTATTGTCAAGTCATACTGCAAATTTCCTCCATTCCCGTGTGGCTGAAGAGGCTTCTAAACTGCTTTGAGCAACACATGTCACACAGAGAAAGATAAGCAGACTCCCCATAAGTAAGGATGCCCAACATACAGATCTCGTGGGCCACGGAGAAGTCTAAATTTAATACGCCGGGTTGCTGTTCATGCCATGTATCATAATTACCAAGGCCAACAAAGTTCTGTCAAGAAATGTGTTGTGATAGCTTTGATTACAATGAAAAACCATCGCCTTAGACGCAGTGCAGCTTATTCGCAAGCTGTGGCTGCAAGCATCCTTCAAACAGCGTGTTAAATGTCGACTCTCCATATTTCAACTGGATTAGCAATAGTATTTGAGTCATAAGTTAGCACTGTGGCCTCACCCCTCCTAGGCTGGGAGTTCATATCACACCTTCACTCCCACCCGCATGGGTGTCCTCCCCCAGTCCGATGTCATGCATTTGAGCTAAACGGTGTCGCTGTATCTACCCATGTCCATGCATTTGTTCATGCACTGGCATCCTGTCCAAGATATGCCCTGGCCTTGCACTTTTTGGTGCCTGGTTTAGACTCCAGGAGCAGACGGTAAATGATGGATGGATTAGCAGTAGTAATATTAGTAAAAAAAAATAAATAAAAAATGCTGTGTAAACCCAAAGATGGATCTGCATGTTATCTTAAAGTCCGTTATCATTAAAGCGTGATGCATTAGTCTAGTGCAATCTTACAACCAATTTAATCATTGTGTTAAAATCAACATTCAATATTAAAGCAGTTTTATTGCCAGCGTTTTTGGTTTAATGGATTTTTGATCCAAGATAATAAATATGTTTTTTTTTTTTTTTTTGGAGGGGGGCAGGGTTGTGGTGTATCCTTCCAGAAAAAACGTGACTAAGCTTATATTTGATCATAAAACTCTGGAAATTAACTTTCGAAAGGTTCATCTAGCTGATTTTCTCAGAATGATGGGAGTACCTGGAACAGCAGAGTAGAAAGTAAATGACGTGGGGCTCATCTCTGCCATGCATATGTAAGAAGCAGCTTTCATATCCCGGTGTCTAGGAGACTGTCGGAGTCAGCAGGCACCTGTCAATGCTGCTCATCAGGAAAGCCATCAAATGCACTGCCAAGAGTAGAGAATGCCAATATACTCACCTGGAGGATGCAGTCCTTTGCCTTAACGCCTTTGCCTCATGAAAGCCGAGGAATTGCAACAGATCAAATGGAATAGATTTGGACGGGTGATGTTGCAATCGTTTTGTTTATTTTATATCCTCCCAATTTAGCATCACGAAGATGGGCATAAACAAACAGCAGGTGTTCCAACCAGGGACAACTCCCCTCAGGTGCAGAGGCATAGGAAATTGAGAGAAATTGTGGCTTTCTTGCATATGGAAAAAAAGTATTAGATAATTAAGCATAAGAAAATGCTATATTTCATGACTTTGGAATACAAGGGACTTCAGTCAGAAAGCTTTGACTTTTAACAATTTGTTTCCGTGAAAATAAAAACGTTATCTTCAAGACATACCAGTTTTCTGTTTATCCATTTATTTTTGCCTTATTAAATTCTATTTCCAGTGGTCCAGCGATTCCACTTCAAACGAAGACGGAAAATAACATCAAAAGACCAGCTGTTAGGAGAACCAACACGACGACTAACTGCTCAAAATACACTTTTAGCAGCTGGTCAGCAATTAAGAGGATACAATATTTAAATTGCATTTAAACAGTTCTGTTTATTTCTCCTAGTAAGTCTTCAAATGAACACACCACAGCACGGTAATGATAGGGCAATAATATTGTAGATCTCCCTGCTGACTGGAATCGCAGCTAAGAGGGCCTGATTTACTCTCGGAGTGAGGGGTCTGTTATTTTCTGGTGATTTTCAAGGTAAACGCACATTCCTAGGACTAACATACTGTTTATTCCAGCTACTGTAAAGGCTACTACCACACTCCTCCTCTGCTTACGAAATCCTCATGGGGCTACATCAGGTGGCTGTATCCATATCAGTTCCTGAATTTGATGAGATTTTTAGTCTGTGTGGCTGTCTTCAGTAACTAGGTCACATCGCACGCGCTGCTCGAAAAATCATTGTCCCCCATGGCCAATTCTGAATATAGGACACCACGCAAGAAGACAGACACTGGCAGACAGGTTAAAGAGTTTTCACTGTCTTTGATTCGGACTGGTGTTCTTTCTAAATACTGTCTGTCTGGAAAGAAAAATACCAGGATGTTACTCTGTCGGTGTGAAATTAAACGGGTCGGGAGGGGCTGCATTAAAATGACAACGTCTGGTGTTATCATATGGTATGAGGTTAGGAACCATTTGATCCCTGGCCAATCCGCTGTATCTGCATGCATGCTAAACACTTCCCCTTGAATGGGAACTGAGGAAGAGCTGTCTTACAAAATGACAAACGGAATAGCTAACTTCTCGGGCTTCGTGCGTTGTCTTCTCGGGATCAAAACATAGACGTTGTCGCAGTCGGAACGTTGCTTACAAAACGTCACTCTCGAAAATACCATCTCCTTTTACATTTTATTCAACTAGCAGACACTTTTACACCTGACAGGCGTTTGTAGAAACCGCCCATGCTTTGAGGAGTAACTGAATTCATCTCCAGGAATCAACCCCTTTGCGTGTGGAAATCATCAAGAGCTCCATCTCCGTGTGTGGACGCCGAAACAGGAGCTGGTCACCCCAGCACCTCTACACAAAGGCAATATTAAATCAAAATAAATGGGAAAGTAATAAAACCCGAAACATGCCACGGTAACTATTCTCACTTGCCGTGCCCTTTCTGAATGGGTAAGGACAATGCTGTGTTGTCCCCTCAGGATTCGGGCACCTGTTACGTTACCGATTACCCGCGAAGGTATATTAAACGCTCGTCAAATGTTTTTGAGGAGGCAATAAAAGGCCACAGTAATTTGAGAAAGACATTTCTGCTCTCTGTGGATTTACCCCCATGGCCTTCTCCTTACGGTTTAAAGAGAGAAGGCGACATTTTAGTGCTACCTGATTTCATATATTGCATCGCTTTGCAGAAGTGCTTGGTAGTCCCAGTATGCTGATTTCATAAATTTATTTATTGATTTAATGTGTTTTAGGCCAAATAAAATTGTGAGCACATAAAAACTTGCATCGATTGAATATGTCAGTCATACCAGGAACAGCAGTTGAATATTGGTCAGTAAATTTCACACCTCATATAGCCATAATAAATGCAACATCAGATCCCTGCATCTGGTCTAGAGGCTCTTTCCAGTTAACGTCCAGTCTGTCATAGAGTTATACATACAGAAAGCATATCTGTATGCATTAATAAATACCCTATGTTTTAAATTATCTTTGGAGGTAATTGAAGTCAATGAATTATATTCTTGCTTTTTAACTGTATCTGAGACTGGTTACATGAATATTACAGCTTGATTATGTTTATTTTACACAGAGATCATAGCCAGCAAATTATGTCGTTACCGGTAATCACTCTGAAAATTGCTCCTATGTTTTTTTTCTTAAACGTCTGAATTAAAAGCATCAAGGATACCACTCCTGTTATTGGGTTGCTTTAAAGGAGTCACGTGTACCACAAGTTAATCAAAAATCATCAAGCCTGGTACACTCATGCCAATCGTTATGACACACACGTGACAGCCCGTGTTAATTCGCGGCAATCATTACATTCCTTTGAGGCTAATTTTCCTCGAGCCGACAGATCGATGAACCGACAGCGGGAAAGTGACATTTAGGTGGCTCCACACCAGGGCTCTTCTTTATGAAGGTGTGGGGGGTGCCGATTCGGGTGCAGAGCTCGGCTCAAGCGGCTTGCGTTGCGTTGCAAGGCCGCCATACAACCGGAGGTTAACTGTTGCGATGGAGGTGTCACAGCGACTTCCTAATTAAAAAATTCCGCGGAGCGACGCTAAGTCAGCCTCTGTGGGTTGGTGTCAGTTATTATGACAGGGGGGATCAAGCTAACAAAATGAGATAAGGACAGATTTGCATTTCAAAAGACACTCATCTACTACAGTGAATAAGATTCATCTCAAAGAATTAAAACGGAGAATACACTTATTACGCGCGATTTTGGCAGGCAACTCAGATTCTCTACCTCAGGGCGGATTCACCCGAAAAGGCTCCCGGCATTGAAAAGCGATATTTAGGTGCGACCAATTATAGACAGCAAAAGAATTTCTGCAGAGGCACAGAAATAATGATAAATATCATCCACAAAGGGCTCGAAATGTCACATGGCTCAATCGATCCAGAACTAGACACGGTTCAGGTGTCACGAGAACGAGAATCTGATTATCCTCTTTCAAGGGGTATTAATAAGCGAATTTAGTAGCGGATGTCGAACTTCAGAAGTCTGATCTGAAAATGGCTTGAGGAAAAAAAAAAAAAGACTTGAAAACAAATGATATCTATAGGGCTTTAGATTAAAACAGCCCAGGAAAGAGAGAGAGAAAATCTGCTTCCAAGAGATTCCCTCACAGATGGGAGCACAGATAGGTGATCAATTCTTTGAAGGTTAATTTATTTTGCCGCCAGGTAGTCCATCAGAAAGCAAACATGGGGAACTCTCCTTTCACCTGCTTTTGAGAGAGGGCTCAGCTACTTATCTCTGCAGACTCCCTGGAGATGAGAGTTTTTTCAAGTGCATAGATTTTGCAATTTAAAAAAAAAAAAAAAAAAAGTATTTTTAAAATATCACATTGTTACCGTTACATTTTTTGTTCCGTTCCACCTCCTCCATCCATTTCGAGAACATGTACGTGTATTTAGTACTGAATCATTCATTCTTCATCCATGTGTAATGATACGTAGAAATACACCCTAGTACACTCACCTCCAAACACAAGACTCTCAGAGGCATTGAAACACGCAAAGATATTTCAGTGAGCGGGCAGATCATCTATCTAGCCGCGTGGCTTCTGCGATGGTTCAGAGGCAGTACATACCGGTTTTGACAAGATATTAATGGGAGAGCCGGGAAGAACGTAATGGCCTCACCGTGGAACCATGTCTGAATGGTTAGCCGTGCATGCTAAGATGGAGCCGAGAACGCCACGGAGAACTGCTGGGAGGCATAACAAGGCAACAGGCGCTACAGGGGCCCCGCAAATGTTTCTAAACTCTAGGCTTCTTCTACGAGCCGTTCTGCTCTAGGGGTGCTAGATTAGAAAGCGAAGGATTGTTCTGCTGTGAAGGTTAGAGGCACCCCTCTTCTCAGTAGCGGAAAACAAGGGCCACATGACTCAAGTTCCTTAGTCTCCCGCATGTGTGAGGAAGGGGGACATAATGTCTTTTTCATGAGGATGACACTGCAAAGCCTGTTACATGTTTAAGCATCAGCTTCTGATCTGTAATAATAATAGAAAAGAATAATAACTGGAAATTACACGGAACATTGCTGTTTCTGTTCTCTGCAGATTTCTGGAGCTCATTACAGATGAACGATGCGATGCAGTAGGATTTTGGACTGTTTGACTGACCTTCTGTAGGGAGAGGAAAAAAATCAGTTTTAAGGAAAGTCCTACTGCATGTCAAGTAATTCTCTATATTTCACACTGCATTTTTCTCATGACTGAAGGACTTTCGGTGTGATAAAAAAGAGTAATGACTTGAAATGACACGACACATATTAGAATTTGATTGAACAAATATGCATTCAGAAATAATTAGAAAAAAAGATGTATACCATGCCCTGATATAAAACAGGTTAATTTCTCGTTTTTATTTCCTTATGGTGAAATATTTTCTACATCTTCCTTTCTATTTCATGAGGGATGGAGACTCATTTTAAAATAAGCAATTAAAGTTAAATGCCGTGTAAGAACAAAGAATATGTAACACTCAATATCAGCAACCTCAGTCTATAGGGTAAAATTTCCGACTTCTAACGGTGAGAGAAGATGACTCAGCCCAAACCAGGCCATCCACCTAACCCAGCATCTCCTGCGTTTACGAGAATCAGATCCCATGGGATAGAGGCAATCGATGGGACATCGGGCTTCCAACAGAGTAGATGGTTCTAGCGGGGGATGTACCATGGAGGACAAAAGCATGTAGGATTGGCAAAGAGAGCCGGATGAGAACCAGGAACCAGAAATACAACCGGGGAAGGCAATCAGCCAGAAGATGGGGACGAGGACCCCAAACGGAAAGGAGGACCAGGAAACAGGATTGAGGGACTGCCTGGGACACAGGAATCTGGCAAAGATACATAGCTAGGATTAAAGACAGGTGAGTGAAATGCTGAAATCTGGCTGATAAACTTAAGTTAAGCTCACAGGGTTTGAATCAAGTTAATCTTTAAGGCCAAATGTTTTGAAAATTTTGTAATCGAATGAAAGATACCCAGTGCATGTTACAAATGGCCCATGATCATAAACACAGGCACTGATCTGAAAACAGCAGCAAAGTTTAATATCCCCATTTAAATTAAACATGAAATTAATAAATGACAGTTTACAACATCCATACAAAATGAGTATGCACAGGTGCATGCCAATATTAGTAACACAGCAGTGAGAATCAATAAACCAATCATCTCGTTTTTGGAAGCATCTAATGTTAACAAATGCTCCTATTGAATCAATTTATAAATTATAACTCGTAAAGATGCCGACATCACTGCTGTCCGTCATTTAGATTATACAGTAAATGCCGGGATGATGGTTAAGGGGCCAGCGAGTGTGAACTCCACACCATTACTGCAGGCCCATTGCAGCAATCAGTCATTCTCAGCCTGAACCAAAGAGGGCACATTTTATTGAGTCATGCATATCAACGCTGTCTCTCACGTGTGCACGGTGACCCGTGAACACAGAGCACAAGCGCGTGATCACCCAGAGGTTAATCTCAAATCTGATGTTTTTGCTGCTGCTCTCAATGTTGATTACGGACTTAGAGGACCATGGTCAGTTCGGTGAAATTCCGTTTTGTTTCTCAAAGCAGAAAAAAGAGAGAACAGAAGAACCAGCTGACAATATGAGATACTCTGCATCTTTCTGGATGACGATTCCCACAGAAAAAAAGGCCCAGATTGTGTATAAATGAATCCCGTTTCCTCCTCGTCAATTCTTTTCTTTCTTTCTCTGGCTGTTCACAGGTTTCTTCATCTCTGTTTTCACCATGATGCCTTCTCATTGTGGTAGCCTGGTGGGATTGAACACTACTTACAGACTGAGCCAGACAGTGGGCAGATGGACCAGACGATCTGATGTATGCATCTGAACCAGGGTGCACCTACAGTGCTGGTGAGTCACTGGGTGACACAATCACAGACACTCCCCACCCACCTCTCACCAGCAGCTAATTTTAATACCACTCCTGTTAGAGGGAAAGTCCTTTGTACGGCTTGCTCCACATGTTATTTGGAGGGGCAGTCTCTTTAGGAGATTATCAAATAAGAGCGTGTGTGCACACGTCCGTCTGTCAGTGAGAGAGAAGGTGTGGGGGGGGGACATGGTGTAGCAATCTGCTGGGTAAAAAAAAGCCAAAGCTATTTTTATTTCATGGTTTGAGATCTACTTCATTCCTAACCAACCTCCACACTGAGACTGACATCAGACATTATGTTTCAAAGCTGATGTATTCTCACAAGATGAAGATATATATTAATAAGACTGATGTGATTATTTTCAGGGTGTGCTTATAAGGTGTATAATTTCTCCCATATTTATTGTGGCTTTGCGTGCAGTGTGAATATTTCCAAAGGATAAAGACCTCTGTAAATAAAAAATGTGTTTGAATCAATAAATAAATGCACAGGTATCTGCTGTGGTGTTTCCAAAGACATGCAGTTATGCTAACTGGTATTTGTTCTGAGATTTATTACAGTGTCACCCAGGGTGTGTTTTAGCCTTGTGTCCTGTGTTGCTTAGGGTTAGTGGGAGGGTGAATGAATGGATGGATGGATGGATGGATGGATGGATGGATGGATGTGTTTTCCACTGCGAAAAGTGAGCATGCAGATTAGAAC
>JAACJT020019841.1:0-17751 GCA_009936485.2 Gymnarchus niloticus | reverse complement strand
TGTTGCTCCAGGCTTCCTATGGTTAGAAGATGGATGGATGGATGGATGGATGGATGGATGGATGGATGGATGGATGGTAAATAGCCACAAAATGTGTGCCCATTATACTATAGGTCAAAATGTTTTCTTATTCTGAGGAAAAAATTAAGTTGAATGGCTTAATTGTCATTAGAGCCTTGTTGGTCCAACAATTTTATCATGTATTTACTCATTCTGAATGCATTATGATCCAGGAAGCAATGAAGTACATGACTTACTAATCAGTATGCTTTCTTTTGGGTTCCTAACAGGGAAAACCACTAGGAATTAGACTATAATGGATGTATAGTCATTTATTGACATCTTTTCAGTGTCTTCTTGATTGTGCCCAGCAATGGAGCGTTTTGTGTCATCTACATTTACATTTATCTGTTTAACAAACACTTTTATCCAAAGTGACATACAAGGAAAAGATAACATATCACGGGCATTCAGCAGTCAAGGAGCCAACTTAGGTAAATTTGCAGACAAACTGAGCTCCCAATGAGTAACAAGTGCAAGTTAGCATTGGAGCAAGAGCTACACAAATCGTTATAAAACGTTGAAAGAATCTAACCGATGAGTGGCTTCAAATCAAAATTCCACCAGGAGTTTGTTCCTACTAGAAAAGTTAAAAATACAAAGGCATCTATTTGTAACCAAGAGCCCATAACCAAGGGATAGCTGTTTACTTGCTGAGTGTAGAGGGTGGGATGGAACATAGGTCCTATTCAGCATCTCAGTGTAAGTAAGTGTTGTTCAATTAATAGCATTTATAGCATGGACTAGCAAAGAAGAAGCTTGTGGTTTGAAATGTAGAGTTGGAGGTGCGAGTCCCTTATCAAGGCTGTGATGTTTGGGAAACACACAAAAATACAAGGTAAGACTGCCAGGTCCTCTGGATGGAAGGTCAGGTAGCCACAGAACCATCTGTATAACAGTGGTAAGAGAAGCCATGCAACTGGATGACTGAACCTGGAATGGTGGCATACAGCAAAAAGACGAGAGGGCCAAGAATCAAACCTTGAGGCACATCAGGTATTACGTGACATGACTTTGACACGTCGGCTTCCCAAGACACCTGGAAGGTGTCTACCCAGGACTCAGAGCATCTCAGGGCAGTCCCAGTGATGGTGTTTTGCCAGAGAAATGATAGGAGGATCTGACATTTCACCATGTCAAATGCTGCAGATGGATCCAGTGGGGTGAGAAATGACAGCCTAGACTGCGGGGTATCCACAAAAGTTAGGAAGATAGTCTTGGGGGAGCATCTGGCTTTGCGGTCATACTCATGGGGATGCAATAGATTATTTTCTATAAGAAAATGTTTTGAGCTGGAAATGATAAAAGAAAAACATACAAAGTTTTTGAATTATGACTACTGGCGTGTGTGTTATCTGTGAAAGGAAAATGTAGATGCTATTTATAGGTGTGTCAATGTGTTTCTTTTTATATTTTGTTATATTATTTCATTTGTAAGATCTCGATCTGTGACTGAAATAAATTAATTTTGCACGTGTTGTTTAAATATATTGCGCTATTAATGATGAGTTGTTAACTGAGTCCTTGTCACGACGTTTGACTGCAGCTTTGTGAATGCAATTCAGGGGGGTTGTATGGTTGATAAAACCTTGTCTTCCGTCCTTTTTCTATTCATCAACGTTACATAACATAGACTAGACACAAATGAGCACTTTCAAAGTGAATTCCTAGCCACAAAGCAAGGTCTGTCATATCACTGAGCTGCTTCCCCAGACCATTTTCAAATGCATGGAGAAAAAACCAGCTGTTCCCTACATGAAAGAGGAATTTAAAGGGGTTTCATTATCTTTTTTTTCCCTTCCTAGAGGAATACCAGACACACATCGCTTTGCCGGTGTTCCTTATTTCAGAGTTTTCCTTTTTGCTCGTCGTTCATCATAGTTCTTAGTGGCAAGTTGTGACCGGGGGACCCAGGCAGTGTTAAGTGGTGGTTGAACAAAACAGCTAGGCAATTACAATGTCAGTTATCCTTTTTGCCTCTAAAATAGGAGGCTGGGTATAATGAGAAATCCCCGCTGTGAATCATAGTTTCTTTGTTTGGAAAGAACCTTGCAACAGTGGAACAGAATTGATCATTACAGAGTTGCTGCTTTGAACTTATTTTCTTTTTTCAGTCGTAGAAGAGAAAGGATGGACATGCCAGTGAACAAAATCCATGTGAGTTCACATGCTGTCTCCTGACATCATTCAGCTATGTCTTCAAATCTCAAATTACCACGGCAGGGTCAAATGGGAGGCAGATTATCCATTGGACCTGGCTTACTCTCCACGTCGAAACAACGTCACCAGATGGGATATGCACCATTCACTAGAAAAATCAAGGCCGTGAAAGTAATGATGGGAACATCTCGTCTGTTAATACCTTAACCAAGCAAAGGCAGATGCCGTCAGGAGTATGTCTGCGAAATTCTTCACAACTACTGCAAACTGATGCAACTTAAAAGTCAAACCATCGAACACAATGTCAAGTTGAAATAAGTGCCTGTATGAAAAATTAACTGAAAGGCAGAAGAGATCAGACCACTTTCATCTTGTTGGCCTTTGCTTAAAGGGCTTGAAAAACTCCCTCACAACACCTTCTCTAAAGAACATATCATCCAAACGCGTTCCTGCAGCAGAAATCCAACATTTATCTTTAAAATATGGTCATCAAGGGTAAAAGCAAAAAGACTGACCCTGTACACTCATCTTCTGCCTAAAGTACAAAAACTAAGACGATATTTAAAGGGGGTTTTAGGCACTAGAACTCAGTGGTATTATTCACTTCATTGGGAAGAAATGATCCATTACAAACTCGAGCAATGTGCAGTCTTTGTCAAGGGAGCCAAGGCCTCCACATTCAGTTGTGACAGCTGGCCCAAAGACATTATACACTGAGAGAAGAATTCAGTTTTTCAATCTCTTATGTAGGTTGCAAATGAAAAATAACATCTACTTGATATGCCATGCAACTAACTCACAAGTGTGTGATATGAACTGGTGTACCACGTCATATATGAATGACTGGGACTAAAGGAAGTAGGTCTTTCTCGGTCTAGAGCATATTTATTCCAGTGTATTAATGAATAGCATGCTTTTAGGTTACTGGACATCCCTAGATGAATGAGCCTTCCCATCGCAACACCTTTCTTTTGGTTACGACCCGCTCTAGGGTCAGGCTGCAACATAAAAGCAAAGGTCAAGTATACGAAAAGATGAGCACAAACATTTACCGTGTCTTCCAGTGCATAGTATGGTGGGACGTAAATATTTGCAATATTTACAGACATATACCGAGACAAAAGGCTGCGTAACAGTAAGGCTTTAAGTGATCGAACGTGCAAGGGTGGTGCATAAACTGTACAACTTGAAGTTGCCACAAAAATGCAGAACTGGACGAAAACAACCAGAACGTCTTGACAGAATTAAAAAAAAAACACACAAACAACCACAAATAACAGAACTCTCAGACAGAAAACCCCAGAAAACAAAATCATAATATTCTGACAACTAATAACAAAAGCGGAGACAATCAGCAGCTCCCCGATGTAAGTCTAGCTTCAGCTTAAAAAGGTAAACTTTTGGGGGGTGCCAATCATTGTCATCTTCCTTCGTCTTCCGTCGTCTTCTTGGGCGATGTCGTCAGTGACGTCTTCTTGAGCACAATTAATATAAACATAAAATCGTAACTTTATACAATACTAGTCTCTGAATTTCAAGTCCAAACCTCAAGCCTTCCCAACCCCCAGGTCCTAGATTGTTGATAGAATATCAGTGCTCTCTGGAATAGCTCTGACTTAGTCAAGGGGGTAAAGGACAAACTGGTATCCTGGGAGTTAGGGTAGGGTAGGATCTAGAGCCTCTGATAGCCCTGGCAATCTGAATAGACCATCCTATCAGAGAGTGCAGTTGCACCAGCAGACTCGCTGGCTATCTAGCCCTAGCACCTGCTTCTCTTAAGCGTCTGACCGCATCATCCTGCCTCCCAGTGAACACATGCAACTGCGTCACATACCCCTATCTCCCCAGGAGAGGGACCAGTGGCTACAAGGGCATCTGTACCTGTGGTCTGTACCTGTGGATCCTGACATTGTTGCCTTACCTTTCAATTCCAAATGGGAAACAGCTCCTCCCTTCAGATATCTGGAGAGTTTTGATGGGAGCTGCCCACTCCTTCCACTTCAATAGTAGCCTTACCTGTATTTCCCAAATGACTGGGGCAGGAGGGAATATGGAGCTGGCTGCATTCATCAACTACAGAACCTCTGAGAATTTCCATAAGAGTTGTTCATCATCTCCAGATTCCCCACCAGATCATTGATGTGCCTCTCCCAATCCAGGCTTTGTATGTATGTCCCATGGGGACCAGTGTGGGTACCTGTTTACCATGGCGATTCTGTTCAATCCCCGGTAGTCAAAGCAGGGCCAGAAGCTGCCATCTTTCTTTTTAACAAAAGAGAAGCCAGCGTACATGCGAGAGGTAGATCGTCAGATGTGTCCATTGCGTAGTTTTCATGACGTATTCTTCTAATGCTAGCCACTCATGAACACTGTCATTGAAATGTTATAGGGCAACTACATTTTCACCAATCTCCACAACGCTTATAATTTTAACCAGATCAGATGGGGGACAAGTGTAAAACTGCATTTGTAACATCGAGGAGTCATTATGGATATTTAGCTATGCCATTCAGTTTGCTGAACACTCCAGCTATCTTTCAGTCCTACATGAACGATGTCCTCAGTGAAAGCATAAACTAGTTTGCCTTACGTTTACCTTGACCCACTGTCTTGCAGGCCATTTTTTGCATATCTGTACCATTTTCCAACTCCATTGCTGCTCAATTACACTTTATATTGTAACCTACAAAAGTATCATTCTATCACCATCACTTTCCTGGGGCATGTAATCTCACCTGATAGCATAACCATGGATCCCATTAAAGGCTTTCTGGTGTGCCACTGACCCCAACCCACTACTATTAGACAGCTTCAGCAGTTTCATGGGTTTTTGAACTTCTACTGTTGCCTTATCTAGGACTATACGATGGCCAGCTCCATCAGCTCCATCTAGCTCCATCAGGCCAGTCTACACTTCTACTGGAGTCTGGAAGCTACGGCTGCCTTCAACTGACTCAAGATTGAGATTAAGATTGCAGAAGCTCTTCACTGCAGCACAGATCCTGTGTAACTGCAATCCCAACCTTCCCTTTTTTTTTTAGTGGTTCACGCCTCAGACTTGGGATCAGGTGCAGTCCTATTGCCAGGATGAGGAGGGTTAAATGCATCCATGCTTTTTTTCCCCCACATAAGTTCTCTCCTGTTGAACATTGCTACACCAGAGGAGATCACAAAGTCCACACCATTTGGTGAGCACTGAGAAATGGCTCTACTGGCTACAAGGAGTGGAGCAGCCTGTTCTGGTTTGGACAGGTCAGCACAATCTACTGGCAATCCAGAACACCAGGCAACTTGATCCATGCCAGGCCTGGTGGTTGCTCCTTGTTCTTTGAGGAGTTTAATTTTATCCTCACGTACAGTCCTAGGTCCAAGAACACCAAGACTGATGCCCTCTCCTGGCAGATCAAAATCAGCACCCATGTAATCATGCTCTGAATGGCAGGGATGCATTTATCCGCAATGTTGTGGGCTCTTTTTTTTCAGGCAGCCCATTTTATTTCTTCTGACCAAACTACACTCTGCACCTGAAACAGCCAAAATACTCCAGAACTTCATCCACCTTCAAGGTTTCCCCTCTGATATAGTAACAGACCAGGGCCCCCAGTTTATCGCTAGGTTCTGGCATTCATCCTACACCTTACTTGAGACTACTGTAAACCGCTCATCATGATTCCACCCCTAGTCTGATGGTCAGATAGAAAGGGCTAATCAACAAGTCATCCAATTCCTCCACTGTTTCATCCATTCCAAACCACAGACCAGGACACCCTACCTTTGTCAACCGAATTAGTACATAACACCCAACACACCTCTGCCATAGCTATGTCACCCTTCAGATGTGTTTATAGCTTCTCACCTCCCCCGTTTCCCACAGAAGAGCTATCGCTTTCCTTGCCGTCTGCCCAAGCTACTCTCCAACGATGCTGAGGGCCTGGCATCGAGCCTGGGGAGTTATTCAGCAGGCCAACCAGCATTATGGCCAATAAACCAACAAACACCACCGTTCTGCTTGGTTGTTCCACCCCGTGGACTAAGTCTGGTTGTCTAACTGACATCTACCAGCCAGGGTGCATTCATCCAAGCTCTCATCCCGGTTGTTGGGTCTGTTCTGGATCACAAACTATATCAGCCTTGTAACATACCATCTGGTCCTCCTTCTGACCCTTCAAGTGAACCCTACTTTTCACGTGTTCCATCTCCATGCTGTGGTCTACGGTTCTCTTAATCCACGTCACTCTGCACCGATCCCACCTTGAATCATCGCAAGGGCCTCTGCCAAAACTATATCCTGGACCACTGCCTCATTGACAAATTCCACCACGGCCACCTATACAGGCCCTGACCATCTGGAAGCCAGTCACAGAAGGGGGGTCGTGTCAAGTCGGCTTCCCCACTGCCACATGAGGGCGCTTATTTCCCTCCTTATCTCTGCTTGTTCTCTAGAATTACAATTATTCTCTGAATTATTGATGGTGTTGGTGAACTAGTCACTGAAGTAAGAGAGGAATGATGCCTATGGCCCAGGAGATATAGTCAAGAACGTATATACAGTATATTTAACACAATGCTTATTTTTACAACATACTTGCTTGATTAATTAATGTCTTGACATAGCCATCGAAACATTATTCTTTCTTGCCAAAATTAACAGAAAATCAGTGGTTGTCATATAATTCAGTATTCAGGAGGCAAAATTCTGCAAGGGCGGGGACACTAAATATAATGTTTACATACGGACAGGTTAGCTATTTTCTATTTAATAACTATTACTAGCTCAACTCTATCGACCGGCACGTGTGAGCCACAAAAAAAAACTTCTTTCTGGATGAGGAAAAAAAAAAAAAAAATCTGTTGCAGCCAACATTAGGTGGCGCTACCTGCGGTATACTGACTGGCTTTTGTTGTTGTTCTGTTTTGCTGGTAACATTATATAAGTGAATATAATACTGTGACCAGCAGGGGGCTTAGAGTTTTTCATTAGGGGCTCTGTCAGCCTGGTTACATGATGATGAGGTACACAGCTATGTAAGCTGTTAGCTTCCCGCGCTCCAGGTGTGTTAAATGATATTAGTGAAGTACCCACTAAAAGTTGCACTTATTGTGATGCCCTGTGCTTCTCGTGTATGTTGACACTACCTGCTTTCTAAATGAGGTTCTATCAAAGTACAAGTCTATGCTGCCAAGCGAGAGGCAACATATGGTAATTTCATCAGCTGTCAAGGTTTATCTCAAGGTTTACCTAATAATAATACAACTTTTATGCAAATTTCATTAGAGTTAATTTAAAAGCACCACATAATCGATATCGTATATAGCTACTCTTATTATCTGTCCCATAACATTAGCCTGAACAGATGTTTAATTTTTTCATAAGCGGAGCTCAGTAATGAAACAGGATGGAGGATAGCCATGGATACCATGTTGGCCACAGAGAGGAGCAGTCGCCATTCCTTACAGATCTAAGCCAGCCTGGTCGGCAGACGGTGGCAGGTGGCAGAGATCTTACAAAGAACGTACATGTTAGCACAAAGACAACAGGGACAGCCAACTTGTTTAATTCGGACAGGATTCAGGCCAAGTGCATCACAAACGGTGCATCGCTAAGATTCCACGGCAAAAAGTTAAAGACGACCAACCTTAAACGAGGGAAGGGCGCCATACGCAAACTCATTTTATTATTTTTCATGCAGTTGACACAACCCTGGTTCTGCCATGCGTTTCCTAACAGTCGAGCAAAAAAATAGACGGGAAGCTTTGATGCTTCACATTCCCTGCATCCTCATACTCAAGTAATAGCTAGAGGGAAACGGCACATTAATTTTCATGAATTTTACCATTTTCAAAAACCTGTTTATTAAGCATGCCAGTAAATACTCTCAAACTTACATTAAACTAATAAGCCTCACTCTGTGTTGAAAGCTGTGGCATCTACATTAATTGACGTGTGCAATTTAATTTTCAGTAAAATGCACCTGTAAGCAATATTAGTTAATTCAAATGTTTAATTTTTTTAATCACTGTAAACAGTGAATTTTACTAAGAATATGTGCATAGTGCATTTCGCGTAACATATATACCTGCTTTAATCGCTTTGGCATTACTGGGAATTTATGCTTTGTGCACGAATGTGAGTACTAAAAACTAAAATCGAACAGCAGTGTTTAATGTGAAGAGGTCAAACCTGGGATACATCCTGCTGGTAAAAGTTCATCTCATCAACGGGATCTTATTCACCCCATAAATACCTGCAAAAGCAAAGAGTGCTTCAAAACCCACTATATACATAAACCCAGCTTATTTAAAAACATTTAAAAAGTGCTGCTCGGAATAGACTATGCCTATCACATGTGCAGATTATTTAATTAATCAGCAGTTTCTCGTTGTGTCAATGCCTGCACTGTTGTTGTTTTTTGTCAGTTTTCGTCCTTCCCCTCCTTCAAACTGTCTGAAGCATCAGTGGACGTATTGTGTAACATGCATGCTGTCGCCATGAACTTTGAAACAGTCTAAAAGGTCCTTCCTTTTTTTCAAGTGTCCATTTAAAATCCGTCTGAGCAAGCAGCCTATCACCTATTGGCTATGATGGCATCCTGTTCCCGGTCTTCATCTGTCTGGACTCGATTATCTCTGTTTAGGTGATGACAAGTGTATAGACGCCTAGGAGGTGACAGTTACCCCGAATTCTGATTTAGATTGTCAGAAGATGACCTTTTAGAGTTTATTTTGGAAAGGTTGCTTGGCCCTAGATATGTTCAGGTGCTTTACCAATATATTCCACGCAACTGGCTATGAATCACAAACCATATGTAGAGAAAGACTCATTATATACCTGCTTATTGCCAGGGATAAACACATTTGGACTAGAGTCAGGCATTATTTCAGTGATGAAGACTTTGCGTAGAAATCGCCACAGCAAGTGTTCAAACTTCATTCCTCAGTGTGAAAGCTGTGTGCTTTCTCACAGCCATTGCACCAAATGGTGATTTTGAACCCTTTAATCTCCGATCTTCATTACTCATATAAGATATCTGTAAATGCAATCGTTCGCTTAATTGTACCGATGTTTCTAAATTGCTTCCCACAATCCTAATTTATCTTCTTGTAAAATAAAATGTGGATGATTAAAAAGCTTTCACAACGTCCACACAGCCATCCTTTTAGGAAGTATGCCTCAGAGTTCACAGATTTCGAGGTAATTGATTTACATGAAATTTAATAAAATATTTTAAAAGGGAGTAATCTTTGGTCATGCCACCAGAAGCGCAGTCATTAATGTAAAACTGGTGTACTTATCCAGGCAAACTTCCTTTTCACTCATTCCTGCAATGTCTTTCCACACAGTCCTTCAATGAGCTCTTAAATTCATATTTCAGCTGAAAATTCATAAAGCCGTCTCTGTACCTTTTAATACATCAAATGTCCTGATGGGTTATTAATTCCTACCAATTCACTTTATTTTTGGGCTCCAGATAAAATGCTGAGGATCCAAACAAATTTTTCCTCTAAACCTGTTGGGATTTCAAAGGCTCTGCTCCTCTTCAGGTAGATCTTCTGTTTTGGGTGCCAGACTCAAGTCCATAATCTCCTTTAAAATACCCTGTAAATCCCCGCATATTTAGTCAATAGTGCATTATGTAAATTCTTTCAATTATGATATAGATGTTTGAAGATAATTTGTTGAAAAATGCTGTGTCTAGCTTTTCCTAACTCAAGGTTTTGTATTTCATTTCCGGCCTTGAGCACACCAATCTAGCTTTGCTGAAACCTGGTACATTGGCGGTGACTCTGACGTGGTCAGGAACCTGAAACAAGTGTGCGTGATATTTAAAATGAAACTGTCAGACTGCCGCGTGGAAAAAATGTAATTTAGCAAGTACAGAAACATATGGCGACAAGGAAAACATGTCATACTTTTATAAGAATTGTTTTTTTTTGTCATATTTGGTCTTAAAATGTATTCTGATGTACACCCAACTCAGTAACAGATCTGATTAGATATAAAACACACTTCTTGTGTCTTTACTGAACACATTGATCTAACATTATTGTTTTTTATTAATGAACTTGTCCTACCTGGTGCTGGCCAGAGGAGGATGGGCTTCTCCCTTGAGTCTGTTCCCTCCCAAGGTTCCTTCCTCCTGAGGGACATTTTCCTTTCCACTGTCAGCTTTGGCTTACTCTTTAGGGACCTTGGACCAGGGACTGTGTACGGCGCTTTGTGACAATGTTATTTGTTAAAGGCGCTATATAAATAACATTGAATTGAACTGAATAAAAAGGATGTGATGCTTTAGGATAATCATCCAAAATTTGGAGTAATTTGACTGCACGTTATTTGACTTACGAGTTTGAGAGCACACAGGAATAATAATAACAATAACAGCAACAGCCTTGTCACAACTGAAGTCTTTCGCAGTGCAGTTCAGGTCTGTAAACACAAATTATACCTCAATAAAAAGGTCACCAGGATTCCAGACGACAGCCCACTGATGTTCTGGAAGCACAGAATCTGGTTTGCTGTAGTGAGCATAGAGCAGTCCTGAGGAGGAACAGAACTCTGTCACCTGCTTCATGACAGCCTAGACACACTAGTGGGAAAACTGTTCCAAATCATTCGTCAGAATGATAGGCTTACTCTGCACACTTAGGATCTTGACATGCTGCAGTGACTGATGGAGCAATGACTTCTCATCTTGAATGGAGAGTGCCCAAGTACTTCTGTGTGAGCTAAAGCTCACAGAAAGTGGGTCACGAAACACAACAATGAGAGTAAATGTAAACCCAAAACACATACCCTGTTGTGAAGCAGACATTGTTTATCTCCTGGCTGTGGATAAACAGGAAGCTTGCTTTCAGGGGTACTTCCTGTTTGCATGTGCTTAAATGACCTGTTGATTATGCAGATGAGATATTCTAAATCACCTCAATTTAATGTGGGGGGAAAAAAATCACATAACCTTTAGAACTGGAATCCATTAAATAATTCATAACAGTGGATTGAGAAATTCTGTCATCTGCCTGACAGATGCAGGATGCAGGAAACGAGTTTTTGGCGTGATGTACATAATTGCGCACTGGGTATTTGCATATCACTACACAATTTAATACAAAGGCGTTTTGTATACTTAATACTCTGGATAATTTCAGAATAAGGAGAAAAGGACGTCCAATTTAACGCACAATTATGAACAGGGGCTGTAGGACCTTTAATTTGTTTTTTTTTTGTTTTTTTTTTTTAGATAAACAGTCTGTTCCCTTTACTGCAAAACAGGATAAAAGAGTCAAATAAAAAAATCATAAAGTATACAACATCTTTAAGAATGTGAAACAGTAATATCTGTCTTAAAATACCAGCAGATGGCGCCAAACAGGAAAAGAATAAAGAATTGAAATGTTCCTTTCTACCTTCAGATGATGAAGCAGACAGATTCTTACATCAGACATGAAAACACCTTTCTTCACTTTTTTAAAGTCTTGCGTGCGATGCTCAAGTGGAATTAAGCTAAATGTGTCTAGAAGCTGTACTTATAAACCAAAGACTGTGTACACATGTAGTGTTTGAAACCAAATAATTCTACTTAAGACGTCATTTATTTGGGGGGAAAAATATTATTATTATACGGGAAGAAGATAGATAGATAGATAGATAGATAGATAGATAGATAGATCCTCGACATGTTCAAGGGATTAAAATAGCATTTTCTGTTTATATAATGTACACAAGATAATAATAATAATTAATAATAATAATAATAATAATAATTAATAATAAAAGTCCTGTCATTTGTGGACTGAAGGAAAGTGCAGAGCCAGTTTCGACTGGCTTCCATCACAATTGAAGTTTGCCAGGCTGAATGGGAGGCTGTGGAGGCACCGGATGGGGCACATCCTCTGGGACAAGCGCTGCTCTGTTCTCCCTTCACTTCCACATGACGCCATTTACTGGCCAAAGCTGACCTCCTTCTGAAAGAGGAGAACCTTGAAGGACCTCCAGTGTGAGGAGCCGGCAGACATCCGACAGGCGCTCCTCCAAGCCTGCTGTCATTTCCAGGCTTGATCCTTCAGCCTCACGGCATTTTTATATATCCTATCCCTGTGTGGTCATTTTTTATTTTTTTTTTTTTTGGTTTTCTTTAATTTTAATTAGAAATTTTGCTTTGCAGCGCTTTATATTAGATGCGCAATAATCTGAGCAATGCAAGCATTTCAATAAGTGGTTTTTGCTTGATGCCTCCCATATTGTTTTACATGTATGTGTGCATGTATGTTTGCATAACTGAGCGACTCGCAGTTGATGGACGTCCACCTGAGAAGCGCTTCTCCTGCGGAAAGTCCTCCCTAGGTCTCTGTTTGCACTGCAAAGCCAAAAAGGAGCTTGCAGTAGTGTACGCACGGTGAGTCTCCTCTTAAAATTCTCTTCCACACTTCGCCACTATTCGCATTAGTAAAGTCATCAGCTTGATTGCACTGAAGAGCCTCCTGAGAGGAGAGTAACTTCTACTCTGCTTCATTCCATGTACTTTCACTTCATCTCCGCAGATATTGTGCGCACGTCTTTGAGGAGAACTTCATTTCAGTGTTGGCCACCTTTATTCTTTAATCTTCTTTCTTCTTTGAGGTGAATTTCGCAGGGATTCCCTGTTGTGTTCCTAATCTCTCTTTGACTGACGTGCTGTTCACATTGGCTCTGCACCTTCCAGAGAGCAGCTTGTTATTCTGACTGCACTCCATAAAAATAGTTATGCATCTTAAAATCCATACACACATTCGGTGGTTATACTGAAATCTTCACTGATGGCTCTGTGTTAAGGTTGACATCACAATTATATTTCATGTTAAAGGTAATTCGGGTATATAGACAGATTATTTTGTATGAACAGTCGACTGGTTCGGTTGCAATGGGTGGATTTTTATAAAAAGTTGATTTGCACATTTCTGAATCCCACTAAGGTGTTTTTTTTTTTCTTTTCCCTCTCTCTCTCTCTCTCTCTTTGTCTGTCACTCAAACCCCGGCCATCCGAGTGAAAGGCTTTCTTGTACTCCAGAAACAAACATATGAAGGAATCCTTCATGACATTCCTACAGTTCTCTTCTCATATAACAGTGTGCTGTAGAGCTCAAAATGAATGATGACTCTCTAGTGATGTGCTTTCTGTAATTCCTTCGAGGTGTGTTCAAGGGAATATGGTTGCATCGTCAATATAGCTAATGAAATACTGTTTAGACTCTGAAATTGCGGTGAAGATGATCTAGTAATCCTGGATTCCAAATAAGCATTTATCATATAATGTATATTTCAATGCATCGTGTGAAGGGCTCATTGTATCGCATATATCTGACTACACGAGTTTACTAAAAGTGAAGGGGATATTATTTATAGGCTGGATTGAGTGTATATTGAACTGTGTGAAAGTGACACGACTTTGCACTTGTTTAAGTACTTGAGTTTTTGGTAATGGAAAGCTTTTGCAGATGGTTTCCCAAAGTTAAAACACTGTTTTCATAATATCTAACCGTCCGGAATCCTTTAAAAACCGCCGCCTTCTTTCTTGTTTGTTAATGAAGTGGGGTCTCTTTTACTGCCATTCATAATAAGGCAAACGATTCAGTGATGCAACTTTCACCCTCACAGCTGAATGAATCTCTTGGTTGTGCGTGTGGTCCTGATTTCGACTCGGATTAGCAGGAAAAACGTCCACTGCGAATTTTTCAGTTTCTTTGATGTGTTACTGGGATTAAAATTGCATATACTATAATAATTCAAACCTTAATATTGAATAAATTAGCTTTGTTTTTGCCCAGACGTGTTTATTTGGTTAATATTGTGTCTGAAAATTAAATAGAGGTGTTAAATAATACAGAACGTATAGGTTAACAGCAATACCTAAATTGCCAAAATTGGCCCTGTAGGTGTGGCCGTATGATATTATTTTAATTTTTTGGGTTTTATTTGACCACCATATACAAATGTATGCAAATTCTACAGGTGGGTAGGCCTGTACATCCCCTCTAATGGTGCGGCATGCCATTACTGCTTGAGGTCTCAGCTGCCTGATGTCATCTGCCTGCAGGCCTTTCCATGTGTTCAACGCGTACAGAAGCAGTGGTGCTTCAGTCTAAAGATGCTAACAAGGACTCAGAATGGGGCCAGCTCGCCACGCTCGCTTCACACACCGCCTGACGCCGCAAGCCAGCAGCCCGAGGATCCGGATCCGGCTCAGGTACTGTCCCTGGATCAGATCTGTGTCGTCCGGGTCGCTAATGAGTACACCGAAGGACCTGGGCGCAAGTCGTCCGAGATATGCCAAGAGAAGACTGAACTGGAAAGCGGCCAGACCGATGATCAGGAGCGAAACCGTCCTGCCCCCCAACCTGCACAGCCTCCGCGGGCCAGTCTGACACACCCTCCGCCCATACCGAGTGCTGGATTCTGGACTGGCGTGGCGAATGAACGACTCAGCACTTCCTTGGAGCAGAGGCTCCTCCTGGAAACGTCCCCTCTGGACCAGGGAGATGGCGAACGGGCCGAGATCGTGGAGCTCAAGTCGGAGGCACCGAAAAAAGGCGGTACAAAGGCTGCCGACGGACACGCAAATCGCTGCGCGTGCTGCGGCCGGTGTAAGTGCGACGCCTGTACCCGGGTGCGGACCCCGCCCTCCTGCTGGCTTTGCAGCCGGCGCTGCCTCTGCTCTGCGGAGAACCTGGTGGAGTACGGCACGTGCCTTTGTTGCATCAAGGGCCTCTTCTACCACTGCTCTAACGACGACGAGGACGTGTGCGCAGACGACCCCTGTTCCTGCAGTTCGTCGCACCGCTGTCTACGCTGGGCCACCATGGGCTTAGTTTCCTTCTTCCTGCCCTGCCTGCTGTGCTACATCCCACTGAAGGGCTGCCTGAGGATGTTCCAGGCCTGCTACGACCGCGCCAAGCGACCCGGCTGCAAGTGCAGAGACGGCAAAGCCGTCCGCAGCAAAAGCGCATGGGAGTTGGCATAACCGTGCAGGGCCGGGACCTCACGTCGTCTGTCTGATGATGTTTCTTTTTATTTTGATGTTCAAACGCGCGTAGTTGAGATCCCATTTAACCAAAATACCGAATGTTAATTTTAGAGGCAATAAGAATTTTTTAGACAGCTGTTTGGGGATAGGATTTGCAGATGTGATTTTTTTTCAGTTTTTGACTGTGAAAAACTGTGCGATGACACACTTGCCTTGGTGTGCATATCTTCGTGTTTCGGAGCATCGTACGTACATGCAATACACACAGCTACACACATTTCCTCTCATGCAATAGTTTGTACACAATTGTTAAATTTCTGTGTATATGACAATGACTATATTGTACTTTGCATTTATATTCCCTTGAATGAGATGCATTAGAATATAAATTTAAAATTTTGCCTTAAAAACTAATCCTTACATGAAACTCTGCCGCTATACATTTCATGTACACTGTGTGTGACTTGGAGTTTTTTTTTTTTTAAGTGTTTAGTGTAAAGAGTATTTATTAAAGTTTTATTTTATAAAAATATTTATTTTCAGAGGCGTCAAAAACATGACTGTTAGTGTAATATTAATGCTGTAGAAAAGGGTTTGTCAGGTTTGATGCATGTAAAAAAAGAAATATTTTCAGAGTAAATCTGGACTGTCTCTATTCTACACTATGTCACAGGTCTGGTCTTTTTTTGTTTTCCTTGAAACAAATCGTAGGCTTATGGTAGCTGCACCTTGTGCAAGGAGTGGTCATTTCATTACAGGAGTAATGCATTCAAGGCTGTGCAGAATGCGTGAATGTGGAGGGTGAAAACGAATGAAAAGGGGCTCAATGAAGGTGCGTCGAAAGCCAGTGTGCACAGCTAATCAAATACTGTAAATACCATAAATACCAGATTAAACGCTCCCTGTCAGATTGTGTGCTGTGATGGGTTAGCTGAGCATTGATGGCCCTAACTGTCTTTTCACCTACTTTCCAGCTGTAGTACAGTCGGTAAATGCAAGCGAGCTTTTACTTCTAGGTATTTCTTTTTTTTTTCTATTTTTGAAAAATGAAATCCATTATTTTCTATGTGGCTACTTGCCTCTCTAAGTTGAATAAGCACTCTGCACTTAATGGTGGCGTCCGCTGAAATTTGATGTCACTGTTTGAAAATATATTCCATAAGGCACTGATTTCATTGTAATAAACACAATGTTTTGTTTCCTTGTGTGTGGATAACAGTTTGTGACAGAGTAATACCTCACAAAGCTTTCTCTATCGTCTACACGAACACTCACGGGGACCGTAAAGGGGTACTGTTTCTAGTGAACAGCTCAACATGGCATTTCATTTTTCTTCTATTAAACATGCTGACTGACAAATAACGGCAATGCATACAGCAGGTGGTGAGGTTAGAAAACGACTACCTACTCACGCTGAGTTTAAACCTCGCTGTCAGGAAACTGCTGAGGGTCACTGCACTGCTAACCTGCTTTATGATGTAATGATGCTTGAATTGTTTTTTAAATATATTTAAAAACCGAAGCTTTTCAGCTAAGTTGTTTTTAGCTAAACTTTTTTTCTTTATCAAGTCCTGTGGAAATACAAAGAGCTGGTTATTAGTGCATATAAACACAAGTAGCTGTTGTAGACGTAGACCTTTAACTTTGCCTAGCGGCATCCTGTAATGTGGTCTGAAATGACCGATTGTAGCCTACTGATTTTAACTGTACTCCCGGAGGTTTCCGCAGATATGGGCTGATGATGGTACAGGCAAATGCCTGGCTTTCAAAATCACTTTGAAATGCCTTTGAAAAATTACATTTCCTGTATCTTGTAAAGAAAAGTACCGGAGCTGGATGCTACCCCTTCTAACGAGCTAAAATGGCTGCAATTTTAACGGTGTTCTTCCCAGCCGAGCATCTGGAAACTGTTGAGGAGCTGGATGATTCCACCGTATTTCTAACATGGATAGCAAACCCTCTACCTGTATAGCACATGTCCATTAAGCTGAAAAACCTTTACCCAAAGCAACCAAATACATTTTAGCCTATTTGTGCAGCTGCATGCTTTACTGGAAGTGTTTATGTCAGTTTGCTCAAGGTACCCTCCTGATATCTGAACCAGTTCTCTCAGTACACAAGGCCACATCGGTAACAACCGCATTGCCTGCAGGTTCTCCTCCAAGGCCCTAGACTAAATTCCTTAACCTTTGAATGACCTCACCAAGTCAATGGTTACATTTACCGCACAACCCGTCTGCATCAAATTAGCCTACGGACTCAGATGAATGAACGAAGGATGTCAATGAACAATTTTTAAATCTGATCATTTAAATTAATGAAGTTTTTTTTTTTTTTTTTTCCTTTGTGCAGCTAAGGGCAAAACAAATGCTGGGAAGAGCAAATGTTATTTTCAAAAAGAAGTTGGAAGAAGTTGACTTTTTGTCCTTGCAAGGTGTACCGTAAGCATGCCGGTTGTGTGTTCTGATGGATAAATCCCTGTACGAATAGTTTTGAAAGGTGTTTCTTTAGTAACAGTCGCTTTTAAAGAAAT
>JAACJT020019782.1:29637-39900 GCA_009936485.2 Gymnarchus niloticus | reverse complement strand
AAGCGCTTTGTGACCGCGCTCCGTGTTAAAAGCGCTATATAAATAAAATTGAATTGAATTGAATTGAATTGAAAATATGTAATATACTCAGTGCAATTGGAAAATGACATTGCAACACTAAACGGGAGGACACAGGACTACACAAAGTGTATGTGCTTTAAAGACAACTGGGACATGAAATAATAAATAGACATAAGTAAACAATTGACAAGTTACACAGCAGCTGATGTACAGTGCAACATTGATAGAGCAGCAAATTGTGCTGAAGTAAGTAAGTCTCAAAAGTGGCTAGTGCAAAGTGGGTCACAGGGCTGTGCAATTAAGTCAGAGTTCCACAGAGGGGCAGAAGGATGTTGAGGAGCCTGATAGCCTTTGGGAAAAAGCTGTTGCAATATCTGGTGGAGTTAGATTGGATGGTCTAGTACCTTTTGCCAGAAGGCAGGGTGGCAAAGAAACTATGGAAATGGGGCAATGGTGGGAGGGGTCTTCCACAGTACTGGAGGCTTTGCAGATGCAGCGTTTGTGGAAGATGTCCTGGATGGAAGGCGTAGAGGTCTCAAGGATCTTCTCTGCATTATGCACTTCTTCTCATTATCTGTTACAGGGTGGTCAGAGACACCACAATTCCCAAACCAGTCATTGACACAGCTGGTCAGGATGCTCTCTTCAGTGTCCCTGTAGAAGGTAGTGAGGATGGGGAGAGGAAGTCTGGCCCTTTTCAGCCGCCGCAGGATGTAGAGCCGCTGCTGCACCTTCTTCCCCACAGAATTGGTGTTGAGGGTCCAAGTGAGGTCTTCTGCTAGCCAAACACCGAGAAATTTGGTGTTCTTGACTGGCTTCATCACTGAACCCCCAGTGTGAAGTAGGGAGTGGAAACTACATTAAGATACAGATTTTTGGCCTTACACCAGCCATACAAGCAACTCCCACTCCATCCTATACTCCAATTCATCGCCAATTCTGATGAGACTCACCACTGTGGTGTCATTTTGATGATGGTATTTGAGCTGTACTTTGCAGTACAGTCGTGAGTCAGCAAGGTGAATAGGAGGGTGCTGAGCACCCAGACCTGAGGAGCACCAGTACTTAGTTTGTTGGGACAGAGGTGTTCAGGATGTACACTGTCTGAGGTCTTCTGTCTGAGGGTTCTGTTGCACAGAGAGTTGTTGAAGGCCAGCAGACTCAACTTCTCTATGAGCTTCTGGGGGATGATGGTGTTGAATGCTGTGCAGAAGCTAATGAACAGCATAGAAACATGTGTTTCTCTTGTCCAAATGAGGCAGCATTAGGTGGAGGGCAGTGAAGATGGTATACTTGGTGGAGTGGTCAGGCCGATAGCCAAACTGATAGGGGTCATGTGAGGTAGGGGGTTCAGGTTTTCATGTATCCCATGACCAGTCTCTCAAAGCACCTCATGACAACCAGCATGTATCTAGGCTATAGTCATTAATGCCGGACACCGCTGACTTCTTTAGTACCAGTACTATGGTTGTAGCTGCGAAACACCTGGGAACAACTGCCTGGTTCAGTGAAGTTTTGAAGATGTCTGTGAGGACATCTGCCAGATGGGAAGCAAAGTTTGCAGAGCACACAGCCAGGTGTGTTGCCTGGTTCAGCAGCTTTGTGCAGGTTCACGTTGGATACAATTTTCATCACCTCAGATGTCAACAGTGGTCATCCGGAGGAGTGATGGTCTTCTTTGCAGGTATGTCATTGCCTTCTATGCCTTAAAATGTGCATAGAAGTTATTTAGCACATCTGAGAAGGAGGCATCACTGTCACAGGCCTGAGGGGAAGTCTTGTAGATGGTGATGATCTGAATGCCCTGCCACATGCAGTGTGTGTCTCTGTTGCTGTGGAAGTGGCTGTTGATCTTCAGTCTATAAGAACACTTTGCTTCCCTGATGTTGCAGGAGAGACAGATTGGCTCTCACTGTCCCGAGAACTGCCTTTTCACTAGATCTGAAGGCAACATCATTGGCATTTAGGAGCACATTTGATGTAATCCATGGTTTCTGGTTTGGGATGTAACATCTTCTACGCACTTGTTTATGTACCCAGTGACAGACGATGTACAATCCTCCAGGCTGATGTAGTGATCATAGTCGGCAGCTTCCTTGAACATATTCCAATCTGTCTAATCAATACAGACCTGCAAGGTTGAAGCAGCTTCCTCAGGCCAAAGAGTTAACTGTTTAAGCATCCTTTTAGCACGTTTAAGCAGCAGTTTGTATGGTGGCATTAGCATTACAGAGATGTGGTCTGAGTAGTCAAGGTGGGGGTGAGATATGGCTATGTAGGAATTCATGTTGTTGGTAAATACCAAGTCCAGTTTAAATTGTTGTCCCCGCTTGTTGAGAAGTCAATGTCTTGGTAGTATTTGGGGAGAAAAGTCTAGATTTGTGTGATTAAAGTCACAGTGACATAAGCTTTCCATCCTGGCCACTGTGTTCACCAGATGTCAGTCCTACAGAACATCTGTAGGATTAACTTGGTTCAGCATTTGGAACCACCAAGGACTCTTGATGCTCTGTAGGAAGTTCTGGTGTCAGCATGGCATAGTATCCTTGTGGAAATGTTCAGAAGACTAACTGAATCAATGTCTCGCCACACAGCAGGAGCATTGGTGGCACGAGGAGGTCATACCACCTACTAGGGGGGCTGTATTTGTCCACTTTTGTAAGCTGATGTCATTGTCATGCTCCTTAAACCATACACACACACTCCTAACAACATGGCAAGGGATTTATTCTGCTGGAACCAACCAGTGCCATCGGGATAGACACTCATCATGAAGGGGTGGATCTGGTTTGCCAGGATGGACAAGTGACCTGGAGTGATCAGTAGACCTGCTTCTGGTTAGCTTGCGCCAATCTTTTTATGGTGCATTTCCACTGCATGGTACCGGCTCGATTCGACTCAGCTCAACTGGGCTTGACTCAACTCTCCTCGCTTAGCGTTCCCTTTCCATTGCAGAAGAAGTTATCATGCTGCACGCAATTCCCATGACTTCATCTTCGATGCGACAAACAGGAAAGGACAATGGATGATATGGAAGACATTCTGTATTTGATTCTTGGTATGTGGCTATTTGTCACAGCAAGGAGAAAACTTTTACTTCAGAAGAGGCTGAGTGCAGCAAAACAAAACACCACTGAAAAACAGTGGTCTACTCAATGAAGCGCCCAAACAGACGGTCTGCGACAGCGACTTTGCAAATAGTGAAAGATCTGAAACACACATACACAGCATACCCATTTTAATATGTAATAGTAGTTGACCACAAGGTGCTTTTGTCGGCGTCCATATCGGTTAAAGTTAAAAACAATAGGCGGTCAGTTGAATCCAAAATATCTTGTTAAAATGCTTTACCCAATATACCCCATTGTGTTTTTATGATGCAGTGCTGTTGATTCTCCCTGACCAATTAGTAGCCTGCTGCATTTTCACGTGTCCACCATGGTACCTACTCATCTCGGTTAGAACCACAGCAGAGATGGGACCAAAGACTAGCACCAGATATCAGGTACTATCCTCAGTTTTGCCAAATGGAAACACAAAAAAGGCCAGTTGAGTCGAGTCGAGTCGAGCCGGTACCATGCGGTGGAAACGCGTCATTATATCACCTTTCTCATTTGTACCTTTATTGGCGTGCTACCTGGCTGTGGTGAAGAGCCAATTGTTCTGCTAGGCGGTGGTTTTAATGTTGTGACTGATCAGTGTATATATACATTCTGTCACGCAAGGAGGATCCAATGGTGGAGAAACTCAAGACAGGCAAAGTGACGAGACACGAGACTTTAATTCCGGGATGGAAGTAGGGCAGGGAACAGGCAAATAATGACTGAGCAAGAACACCCTGGTCAGTCTCCCTTAAATAGTCTCTAGATCCGGGGCAGGACACGTGGAGACCCCTTGTGGTGGGAGCGGGAACCTGCAACACATACCTTATACATACCTCATGGTTAAACACTCCCAAATACCAAACAAGAGATATGTAATTACCACAACCTAGCAAAACAGGAAGCAGAATGTTAAGAGATGTATGCCTATGTAAAACGTTTGTTATATACCTATATTTAAAGTTTAATACATAATGTTCCATATGTATGTAAATAGTAGCACTTGACAAAGGTGGCAGGAAGCAGGGAGTCCACCATTTTGAAATATGGGGGAAACAAGCTATATTCAAACACAGGCTTAGAAAGGTGCACACTAACTGGAAATGCTCTTTCAGAGTCACACTGTAGGTGCTAATTATGTTTCCTCCGGTGGGTGGCCATAAACCGCCAGTACTCCAGCACCAGTTTTGCGAGGACAACATCGTATGGAGGGTATGGTAACAAGAAAACCGTGTAAGCATGAGGGGGTAAAATATACATATATATGTTTATTTATATATATAAAAAGTTCAAAGCATATTTCGTCTTTGGCTTGCTGTACTATAATGTACAAACAAACAAATACCAAGAAAATATACATATGATAAAGTACATCAATTGCAATGCAAGGTAAACCTGTAATATTTGGATTATAATGGTTTTATTAAAGTGATAGGCACTCTCATTCAAAAGAGTGATGATGTGAGAAATTCCTCTAGCCAAGCTTTCAGTGACAGATCAGTTTATTTTCAAGGAGGCAAATGATGGTTTTTGATGCAAAATAATCAACAGGCCTGCAGACAAAGATGAGTAATTTATTTCAGGTCACCGCTGTATGAAAGCGTGGTAACATATACAGCTGTGCCCTTCATAAGTATGCTGAGCATTTGATATTTATTTATTTATATATATATTTTTTACCATTTTTGAACGAACTGGCTTTTTATCATTGGCACCAAATGCCATTTGAACAGATAAGACAAACCCCAAACTATTCAGCAATTCAAGCCTATAGTAGAGGTGAACCTTATAAAGGATAGATTGCTAGAGTATGGGACACAACCAATAAACATACAGCAACTTCAGGCCAGGTGCAAATGCTGGCCAGGAATTCCCAACTGGTGGAAGTCAGAATAGACAAAGACCTTTAATTATGCTGAGTAATCGGATTCCCTGTTTCTGAGACATGTGTTGCCAATGACCTCTCACGTCGACTCAAAAACACTGAACATATGGAGAACACCTGGCAGAGAATTATCAAAGATCCTCCAAAAAGACAATATCATGTTCTGGCTGTGTGATGTGTTTTGTTCCTAGAGTGTAGTTTCATGTTAGTGCAGCATCTGATGTGACAAAGTAGGGTCCCAACTAGTGTGTTGTTGCACGTGTCATTGAAGACTAACACACTTATCCTCATACACAACAAGCAATTTTGAGAGCTGAATTAGCCCAGATTTCAGGAGGAAACACGAGTATCCAAAGGAAACCAGCAAAGCATGTGGGAATCTTGCAAACTCCACACATATCCAACAGAGGCAGGTTGTGAACCCCCAAACCTGGAGGTGTGAGACTAGAACACTAACCATTGCCCTTTCAGAGGATCTGAGAAGTCTGTAACTAAAAATGTATTACAGTTCATTTTTTTGGGGGAGTCTGCAGCTATGTTGGCATTAAAAACAGACAAAAACAATGGCTATTTGAGTGAGTTGGACAGTATAGCATGAACCCCATGTCATCAATGCAAATACAAGTCAAGCTCAATTTGCTCAATATGAGGACAAAGAGTAAAGATCCAACATCACTGCAGATATGCATGAGACACAAACAAGGAAACCTATGGTTTACAAGTCTACAGCACCCTTCAGACAATTTCAGTGATATAAGTCACTTACTGCTAAGTACCTAACATGGCAACATAAAGGTCATGCTCAAAGATCAGGCTGGAAGTTAAATCAATACCTGTGACAAATTCTAAAATTCATCATTTTCTTAGATTTGTTTAACTAGCTGGAGGTGTGTACATTGTTTTGGTTAACAGAATCCCATATGATTTTCAAAGCACTGGATCATTGGATGTGCTCGTGGTCTTGTGCGAACACTGCACTGCATCATTTCCTGTCTATCCTGGAGCTTTCAGCAGTAGAGGTAAACCAGGCTATTCAGAAAGCCAAGCTCTCCTGTGAACCTGCCGGTCAGCTGAGCCAAGCAATCAGTCCTTCTTGGCTTGGGCATGAATGGTCTCCCTGATGCCTGCTCATTAACAGGATGAAAGGGGGTCAAAAAATAGGGGGGAAACTCAAAAACAAACAAAAAAAATACATTGCAGTAGCAAAAATGACATTTTATTTCATTATTCAGCAGTTGGGTGGCTTTGGGGTTATCACTATTGATTCATGCCTCCAGAGTTGGGGTTTGACTCTCACCTCCAGTCTGTGTGTGTGGAGTATGCATGTCCACTCTGTGTTGTGTGGGTATCTTCCTGGAGTCCAAAGACATGCAGTGTTAATTGGGATCTCTTAATTGGTCATTGTGTGTGTTTATGTGCACATCCAAAGTGTATGGCAGCCTTGTGTTCTGGGCTGCCTCCAGGCATCCCCATCACCATGGCCAGGATAAGCAGGTAGAAGGTGAATATTTAGATAATATTTTAATAAACTATTTGACGAAGAACCATAATATTGTCTGGGGACAGAACACAGACCATCAAGGGTTCCTGCACGACAACTTCAGGGGAGTCGCCTTTACTGGTGCTATAATATTCAAAAGATAATGAAAGATAATATTGAAATAACGGCGCTCAGGGTCATCATGCTTCCACACAGGAGAAAGTCAGTCCTTGTTGTGGGTGGCAGTCTCCACCTGGGCCCCCTCTTCTGCACTGCCCCTGTCACTGGCCCTTGAGAACCAAATGTCGGCTCTTCCAGCTTGGTTTTCCCTATTCGACTCTTGGATTGCCAAGAAGAAGGCAGCTCCAGCCGGGCTACCTCTGCATTCTTGTGACTTGTGGTGGAATGGACTCCACAATAAAGGGGCCACGGCTGTGATGGCGATCGAGTACTGTAGCACCCATATCCAAGTCTTGATTACAAAATCTACATTGATTATTAGAATTACGTATTATTGTAAAGAAGTTGAGATTGTACATTACTACTAATGAACGCGGTCTTTCTCACTCTAAAGAAGGTAGCAATGAATTAGAGCAGAATTTAAGATGCCTCTGCACCCTGACCCTGGTGTGACATAAGAGGGTTAAAAAAAACATCTGCACTCAAAGGCAAAATGTTGTTTCTTTTATGAATAGTGTTTGAAAATGGTATCCATGACAACAATAACAAAATGCTTCTTTCATAGTTCATCTTTAACCACATTTTACTATTTCCATGTATTTACTGTAGCTGCTCACATCCTGTCAGTATTTACAGACGTATTTTCCCGAAAAGCCTAAGCAAGTCAATGCATGCTGCACAGTTCTAAGAATAAAACAATATTTTGACCTCGCAAAAAAGCATAACATTGAATGTGTTTCCTTTTTTCAAATGTTAAAATTAACTAGAAAATCGGTAAGTACAAATCTATAGTATCTGTTGCTATTTTACTCTATTGGTATAGCTATTTTTAGAACTTCTTGGATAATATGTAAACCTGTAATATAGGAGACAAAGGACAATGGTTATTGAATCTTATCTTAAAGTTTAAAGCAAATGTTACTGTTTTATTACATGTTGGGTGATGACATTTAGACTAATCTGAAAGAAAAAAAAGAAAATCACCTAGAATACGGTGTACTGCGAGGCTGCAGTGTTACCTCATAACTCTGGGGTTGAGGGTTTGAATCCTGCCTCTGCTCTGTCTGTTTGGTGGGTTTCCTCTGGTACTCCAGTTTTCTGTAGGAGTCCAGTGGCCTACATTTAAACTAATTAATATCAGTTGAGTATGATTGCAGGTATGAGCTTCGACCCTGTAATGAACTAGCATGCTGTCCAGGGTCTACTCCAGCCTTGTGCTCTGTGCTGCCTGGAACAAACTCCATTGTCCCAGAGCAGGATGGATGGATGGATGGTATAAAATTTTGGATTATTTTGTATGCCTTAGAGCAGCCTCATTTCACAAAACCTTGCTGATTCAGATCATTAATATTAATTTATGGTTGAGGAAAAAAAAATGCTGGTTGAATTCAGGACTAAAAAGTGTGATACATGTTTTCATAGCAGTGAAATTCTGGGACAGAGCAAAGCTGTATTTAGAGAATTTTCTTTCCAGGCCTGGACAGGAATAGGAAGTGGCCTAGAACTTCTTTCCATAACCACCTAACTAGTACAACATCATGGTGAACCTGGAGCTTTTCCCAGGAGACCCTCACAAACACACAGCGAACATATAAAGACTGCAAACAAACAAAACCAGAGGTGGGAAATGAACCCACAGTCCTGAATATACAAGCTAAGGTGTAACAACCTCACCATCCTGTCATAGCTATCAAATGTACTCTTCCATTGGTAACTTTAAGCAAGTGAATGATTTTGAGGAAAATTATATTGTTGAACTTTGTGACAATGTCAGGTTCTACCTCCTATGTTCTGCATGGGATTAGACCTGCACGATGGTTATGTCGAGTCTGATCCTTTGGTCTCAGATAAATTCCAATATCAGTAAAATATTGAAAAGATACAGTAACTAACTGACAACATTATTACAGTATAAAGGCAGTTTTGGCTTGTGTATTTTGAGCTTGAAAAACCTTAAACCATTTTTAAATCCTATTTTAAAGCAAATTGTTCTCCTCTCTGAAATATGCCATTGCTTAGCAACACTAACAGAATATTTGGCATCTTGATTATTGAACTGTTGTGTCTAGAATATGCAATTACCAGAAAACCTTTAAACTGGTAGGCTTGAAGAAGAATGCATTATTTATTTGCTTTGCAAAGAAAAAGGAAATGGTCAGAGTGAATATCAATGGGATGCCATTTCTTTGTCTAATGTTCGTTTAAAGGCTGTTGGTAAAGAGTGAAAATGATAGAGACGCATTTCACCATTCAGCCAGCTTAGTGTGCTGTATGTCAATTGCTGAATCCCTGCGAACAGGGAGGACAGCCTGCAGAGCAGACGTTCATATTCAAACTTCCTATCCAGATTAGAGTCACAGGTGCGAGACCCAGAGCCCAGGCAGCATAGAGGACAATGTAGGGGTACGCCTTTCACAGGAAGCCAGTCCATCACAGGGCACATGCTCTCATAGGCAATAGGGACACTAATTAACCAAACAACATGCCGTCAGCCTGAGATAGATAACCAGAATTCCCAGAGGAAACCCACACAACATGAGAAGAGCCTGTTTGGATTTCTAACATTGTGGAAACCTATCATTCATTTCTAAGAGCCTAGTCTAAATCCTAATCCTATCTATGACGATCCTATCCCTCACCCAGTCCTAGCTTTAACTATAAGTATAACCCAGTAAAATACAAGACTTTTGGTTTTTTGATTGCATTCATATATTTTTATTTCAAAGCCTCAAATCTATAGCTACAGTTAACAATCCTCCTTGCTCTACCCCCCATGCCACCCACTCGCAGGCCCGTTTCAGTTCATCATGGTTCTTGCTGTATGGCCCCTGTCCTGTGTGTGTAGTTTGTGTCTTCCCTCTCCTGGCGAGATGCCGTAGCCATAGCCAGGTCATCTTAACTAGGTAATCCCTGCCTGCTTGACTGTATGGAAAGGGTATGGTGATTTAGCAGGCCTTGCCTCAGGGATTTGCTATAGCAGGTAGAGAAACAAATGAGTGTTTTATGAGCAAGTCTGACAGAAGCATGCAGGATACAAGCAGGCCGAAGAGGCAGATTAGAATCGAAGTCTGCACCCTTCTACAATTTTCCCATGAAGCCAGTGGTGTCGTTCTCATTCCTTTGTTATCTTCAGTCAAAGTCTAATTTACATCCTATCACAGCCCATGCAGATTTATTGCAGCATTTATACATTCAATGATAATGACACATGATACAGAATTAATACATTCAGCATGTTGCTCTTGTCTTTTTTACAAAGTAACTCTTAACAGATAATTGATTTCCAGTGCCCAGTTGGATGCTATTTACATTAAAAACCAATACTGCTAATTTAACTTGCAGACCCTAAGGCATAATAAAACTGAAACGTGGTCCAACTCTAAGGTGAAAAATAACATTCAAATTCATAATGTGTGTTAAGCAGGTAATTATACTTAACATTTACAGTAAGCAGTGCAAATGTATATTACAAATACCTTTTTTTAAATATCATTGCAACCCAGTATTTGTTTAATGGTTATGGATGGATGGATGGATGGATGGATGGATGGATGGGCTGATTTTTAATGCTTAAAATGTGAGCTTATTAAAATGTT
>JAACJT020019782.1:0-29537 GCA_009936485.2 Gymnarchus niloticus | reverse complement strand
AGATTGAACCTTAGCTTGAGAAAACCCATCCATCCATCCATCCATCCATCCATCCATCCATCCATCCATCCATCCATAATGCTTACCCAATACAGGGTCATAGTTGCCCTGGACCTCATCCTCTTAGCAGAGAATGCAGGACAGAGAAACCCCTGGAACCAGATGACTTCACTCTCTACCACTACAAATAACCTTATAAATTTCCAGCATCTTAACCACCTAAAGCAGTGATACTAGAATGAACACAGCAGTATGAATGTGAGGACATACAGATGGTTTGCAGCACGCTGAGGACCCCATTCCACAAGTCATCTGCTCTCCTGTTCTCCTATACATTAGAGGCTTCCTATACAGAGCTTTTTACAAAAACAAGAACAAGCCCTCAAAGGTTGCCAGGGCCTAACAGGTAAATCAGACCAGTGATATCCAATTCAATGCACAACAACCACTATCCATTGTACTGAGGTTGTACAAACAACAGCAACAGCAGTATAATTTAATATAGTGATGAGTCCATTCATTGTCCAGTATTTCATCGCAGTGATCAATAATACACAGGTAGGAAAAAATAAAGGTCATTTTTCAACAATTTGTGCTATGCATAATGCCAAGGAGAAATAAAAATGTATTACATTGTATTCATGCACGGTTATATAACCATAATGTCAGATTTGATTCAAATATACTTGTATTTCTTGTCAGACACTAACAATAACAGATTTACTTACCTCATTAAGGTAAATGTTATCCATATTTTTTGTGACTGTTACATTCTGCTGTGAAAAGTATTGGACCAATTAATTTGCATAATTTATTCTAAAATTGTTTTTCTCTTGTTTGTACCATGGAAACTATGTGTAATTTGGCAAAAATTGTTAGATACTGTCATTTTATTAAGATGTTCCAGTTTACGGTGTGTTTACAGTAGCATACCGAATGCAATAAAGTAATTTGAAACAGCACAAGGAGAGTGGATGTTATTTTCTGCAATAAAATATACAAATGAAATATACAAATTTAAAAGAAACCTTTAGCTGTGTTTTGTGCTTCAAAGTAGGCAGAGTTGATAAAAGATCATAACAGTGATAACCAGTTCTACAGAGAGCACTGGGAGATTGCAATTGGATCCTTTTCATTATGTTTTCGCTTTGTAAAGTGCCTTTAAAAGATACCAGATTCATCTTTAACCAAACGCCTCTTTTTAATAACTTATTTCCCTAAATCTTTGAACAAGATGAATGTGGCTTGTTTATATTACAAAGTTAGACGTTTTCAAATGATTTTTAAAAGGACATATCAATTTAACCATTTTCTTAATTTTTACAGGAGTGCAATTCATTAATCTTTAAGCAACACATATTTGCATTCTGTTTGAACATCATCAGCTTTGTACTTTTTTATTAATTATTCTTCTTCAGCCTTCAGGTTTAGATCAGGATGTAATTTTTTTTTAATTACACAAAAAGTTAAATTTGTTTAAAAAAAAATCTTATCAGTTCAATTTTGTCTGTACTATTTCAATTTTTAATCTGTTTTAACAACTCAGAGTCGAAGTACAAATGTCCACTTATTGCTTTACTTTCCTGGGAGATCTTCAAAGTGGCTCCGAAAGAAACTTCCCCATTATGTAATTCCACTTTTTCTGTGAAGGATACTGCATTCAAAAAAGTGAAAGACAAGTCAGAATCAGAGACCGTGGAGTGGAAAAACCAAGGCGTTACTCAGTCGGCCAATCAGGGGAACGCAGGCAACAGGAGATGTTGCAGTTCGCAGGTCATGGAAGGATGCCTACTCTCATCCACTGCCATCTCCTGAGAGATGGTGACCAAAGTAATAACAAAGTAATGTGTGTCCATTACAGACTGATGTTCAATGAAAGACAACAGTCTGGGCTGAGTATGTTTTGCACCACGAGTATTGAGAAACATTACTATGAGTACTGAGAGGCATCAAGATGTCAGCATCCAGTGTGTATATTTTTATGCAGGTTGTCAGAAGGACATAGCTGTGTGTACTGCAGGTCTGATTTAGTGAACCCCCCACTCCCCCACAAGGCTTCAAGTCATATAAATATAGTCAGACTAGGCTGCAAAATCCATCCCATCTGTATGTTTTCTTGCAAGCACACCCAATTTTCGTATTGCAGTCCAAGTGAAAAATGAGCTTCCAACAGTATTATGAGAAAGCATAATGTTCCGAGAGAAGAGGAAACGAACTCAGAGCTCTGCTGTGCGTGCTGGGCCGTCTTTTTGAAATAACTGACCGACTCGGTGGCCTACCTCCTGGCAGGGGGGAGGAGGGTTCTTATCTTTCTGCTCCACCACCTCCAACATTAGTCTAACAAAAATAACACATGATTTCTAACTCCTTACGAAGCATGCAGGTAGCCTGTTTGCATCTGTGGTGCTTATACAGCACATCACTATACAGATTGTGGTCTGTCTCTATATCTGCAGCTAATAGCAAGCATAAATAAAGCTTGTAGTCTGTGTACGTGGGGTCTGTGCCACACACATAAGCATGTGGGTTTTAAATTTTATTGAACATGAATCTATTGTGTTTAGAATCGCGTGGTAAAGACCACTACTGTGCCATGTTTACTCGTATCTCTAAAACTTCAACTTTGGCAGTGGTTCTTATAAGTGTACTGTATTAAGACATTTTAGTGAGTCGCTGTCTTTGTTTTAAGCAGCCACACTCTTGAATTGTTACATTGAAACCCACGGGGGCTTAGGCATTATTAATCTATTTTCGTTCCATAGATTTGCTGACCAAAGTTGTATCTAAAATTGTCTCTACTGTTTTCCTCATCGCCCCACTTTCTCATACATGGGAAGTAATTGTCAGTGCTCAGGGTTTACACGGATTAAGCCCAGGTGCCAAAATTTATGTTCCCTGTTTTCTTTATCAGCGAGCAGGCGAAGAAACGCAGGAAGGTGTGAGTAGATGGGAGAAAACAGCTCACCAGACAGCACACTTTACAATAATGGAAAAAGTCCCCACATGCTGAATGTCATTTACATTTAAGGAAAGAGAAAACACTGACAACACCATCAAAGGGGGAAGGAGGGCCTTTTGCATTTCCATAGCGATAGGCGAAGCTTGGAGATTAGGAGTTGGGTTTAGGTGAAAAAGTTTTATGAAGTTGTGCCACAGCATGGTTTAAGGGGGAAGCAAAATGGGCATAATACCAAGCACACAAAAACCTTCTGAGGTGTGAAACTGGCCAGCTGTGAAGCATCATGCACAGTTTTGTGGCTAATCTGCTGCACGCTTCTGATCCTGAATATCAGAAAGGTCCAGGTCGCCAGACGTGAGTGTTTCAATGCGTACCACAATCTGTTATTAAATGAATTTGTTTTGGCCCAGTTATAGACAATGTTGGCCAGAACAAAGAGAGACGTGACAGTTTCTGTGGGTTGCAAAAAGCCTGTGGGTTATTTGTACAAATTATCAGTAATTGTCACTGTCATTAGGGCTGGGGGGTATTCCACGAAGCAAGCTAACCTCATAAGCCAGGCTTATTTCAACAATCCTAGCTAACTTTCCCCAAATTCGGTTCCACAAACGAGGCTAACGTTAAATGCCACTTAGTTACTATGGCAAGATATGCTTTTGGACAAGCCTGCTCCATGTCAAGCTAGCTGTGAAGCTTAGCTTAGGTTGGTGAATACAATTGGACAGGGCGTGTGACATCTCACAGAACGTCATTCCGTGGGGCTGGGAAGATTCTGTCGCTGTTCTCTCTCTCTCTCTCTCTCAATAATTACTGATTTCATGCAGGCGACTTCAGCTACTCAGACTGTACAAAATGAAAAGAAATGCATTGAAGGCTTTTAAATGAACAACCATGGCATGCCTGTTTATTCATAATCCTGTTGATGAAGGAGTGCTGATCATCCGTAGAGTTTTCAGGCCACAGGTCCCATGAGTGTTTCCTCCCAGGATACAGTAGATCCCTTGGATTTTCTGATGTATATTTATACGAGCGCTATAGATTTAGTAGACGCAGTATTGAATATTTGTGTAAATTACTGAAACCTTGCATTTCTAATCACGCTCATCACTCTAAAGCCCGTATACTTTCACAGTCTTTGTGTGTCGTTCTGCATTTCTTTGCCAGTGGCTCATTTCTTTACAGTGTTGGGGATGCAGAACATCTACACAAAGCTACAGTGTGCCGTGAAATTAGAAAGGTTCCCGTTTTACTAAAACACTTTCTAAATACATTTATCAACTTTTCTGGCCACTGAGGCATTCTTGGCATCAAGGAAACTGTCTTTGGAGTTGATGGTGCTGAATCTATGAACATCCAGTCGGCTCCAGCAGGTCCCACAGAGCCTGATTATGTAAACTGCACATCTTTCCACAGTATTAATGTACAAGTAAGTACTAATAATACCTTAAGTACATCTAAGGTAAAGTGGTCATCAAACAATAAATCTTCTGTCATCATTACCACCTCCCAAAATGTTTCAGATGGTATGCAATGCAATCTGGGTTTTTAAATTAATTCTGTAAAAATGTAGTTCCAACTAGATTTACCCTTACCATTTTGAAGAATGTTTTAGTATTTAATCTTCACTTGCTGCCAGGGCCTATTAATCCCACTCATGTTGCTCCTAAACCAAACATTTTAATACCATTAGATATTTATCACTTTTTGTCTCAGGTGGAGACAAATTTGCATGCTGTCCTTAACTGTTTTACAAATATGTTAAACAATAGCCTTAAAAGTATCTTCCGATTGTGATTAGAATACATCTATATTAATGAGAATGTTGTTTATTATTGTAACTATACCTTTTAAATGCTTAAAACTGTTCTAATAAATTTTTAGTTGTTTAGTACATAAATCCTTAACCCTAAGAGGTTACTTAAACTATATTCTTACACATTTAGCCTGTCAGCAATTTTCTGCCAAGCAGCCTCACGAGCTGTAGTGTTCCCTTTATTAATTATAATATCTTTATATTCTTCATAGACTTGTATTAATAATTCTCGTTCTGACTGGGTGAGCCTCGCGCATGAGCCTTGCTTGCCAAAGCCTCTCCTGAATTTCCGGGATTGAAATACACCTGAATTTTGTTCCTGGAACCCACTGAGCCTGAAGTGAACTGTTAGGCTAACTTAAGCGAGGCTATTTCACATAAGCCTCGATTCTATAAGCTCGCTTCGTGGAATACCCCCCTGGTCTGTAGGTTTAATAACAGCATAAATAGACTCTCTCCATTCTCGATAGCAGTATGTTCTTGAATTTTATTGCAAGTTTAAAACTTAAATGAGATAGCAGTAGAGTCTGAAACCCTTTGAACGATGACTATAACCATGTGACAGAAAGGAAGGGGACTCAAATTTTATTAGAAGGTGGAACAGGGCTGGGTTCGACAGCCTGTTAAAGAGGAAAACACTGAAGCTGCTTTGGTAGACAACAACACAAGCAAAAAATACAAATCCAACTGGGAAAATTTAACTGCTGGCCTCAGATAGACAGTCAGGGTTACATGCTCAAACAAACCACAACACACTCATTTGAAACATTTTCTGAAATGAGAGATAAATGGAGCCAATCAACAAAAAAATCCCAGTCATGTGACTCTTCCTTCTAAGAAAACATCATCCCTGCAAAACATTTGGTGAAACATGTTATGCATGGCATGTTCTTATTTTGTTATTATACACGCTGTTAAAAATATTCACAGACTTACACCTGTTAGTTACAGGCTGTACTGCAGAAGGCTTTAAAATGATAACTTTTTCTAGAAAACTATGGCATTTGTATTACAGGAGTTACAGGACAACAGTTAACTATGCTTACTAAATGTTTTAAACTACAATTAAGTAAAGGAGATTTTTTTTTTTTTTTTCATAGGGCATATTACATAAAAGTTACTGTTTGGCACAATAAAGACAATGTGGTAAATTTATTACACCTGAGTGTAAAATTGATAATGCATATGATAAACACACTGAGGTGTGATGGATTTGCACACGTGAAGTGCTAGAGATACACGAGGAACTCGGTACTGCGTGCGGTTAGACACGCTACATGTCAATTAGGGAGATAACACATACAAATGAAGGGGGCAAAGGTCTTCAGAAGGACTAACTAAGTGTCTAATTACCGTGTAAAGAGAAAGGTGAAGAGCTTCTGAGAAGTCAGTCAGTCCACCGTTCTTCTTTGGAGGCAAAGTCACATGGCTCTAAGTGGTGTGTTGGCTGCTTCCCCCTGCTGTTTGTATTTGTTTTGTTCCAATTTTTTTCCAGCAATAAACCAGAGCTTCATTTATGCACCCCCTCCCTCAACACCAGAGCAAAGATATGCTGATATGTACATTGTTCACACCCCCAACCAAAAAAAAAAAACTTTTATTTTATCCCCTTCCACTTTATAATGTTTCCCTAAAGAATGACAAGTCCCAGTGTCACATGATTCAATTTGCTAAGCCACCCTGCCTTTTCTGGGAGGTTAAATAGGGGATACAATCTATTCATCTTCTATTTAACCTGGCCAGGGTCAGGTGTCCTGGAGGTTGCCCCAGGAAACATTGGGCATAAGGCTGGTGTGCACCCTGGATGGGATGCCAATGACAGGGGAATTGCTGAAGGTTATTTTAGGCTGATAGATTTTCACAGGTATTGATTTACATCCTAGTCTGTGTTAGCCCACAGCTTGACATATAGCAGAGTGGTTGTTTACAATCGGTAATTCCTACAGAGAGGCATCCATCTCTAAATACTGGGGCCTAACACAGTTCACCTGTTATGGAGGTTGCCATGCCCCATTAATGACCCTAAACCATAAGCTCCTTCTGTACATTCAAGCTGCCAACAGCATGACTCTCCCTACCCAACCCCGGTCGGTTTTGTTTTTCACTTGCCTTAATTTTCACATTACTAATTGTGTTAGGACACCAAGATACCATCACTTGTAAAGTAAGCATTCATTACCTTAATTGTGACATCATCCACAACCCTGTTTAAGGAGTCAGGTGCTGCATTGGTTACAGGCCATCCTGAGTGATGACACACCCTGATCCTGATAGATTGTCAGTCATGGTGGAGTCCATATTAAAGGACATCAAATGGTTAGTACTGGTTTGACCAGCTATAAGACCAATCCTTCTTCAGGGGTTTGATCTATCAGGTAATGGTAGGAGTTAGGAAGTCCCTTATACAACACGTTTCCTATTTTCTGCCCACAATGGGTGCCCTAACTTCACTTTTTTTTAGCTGATATCCACAAACTGCCAGACCACTGAGTACAATGTTTAAGAACTTAAGGACACTGCACATTCCTCTCAATTGAGAAGAATCAATTTGAGGAGCTCAAAACTGCATTGCATGCACAATAAGTGGTATTTAAAATGCAATCAACATGTTTTATCTACAAGCAGCTTTCTGGCTTAAAACAAAGAGCTCATGGTGAATGTATTTGGTTACTGGCAGTTAGAAACATTGCAAAATCACTAGTCTGTCTTTGTTGCTTGCCTTAACAAAACGAGCTGGTTTATTACACAAATCATTCTTACACAGAGGCAGAACCTCCAGAGTAATGTGATTGCAATAGAACCCCCATTACTGAGCAAAAAGCATCATCATCATGGAGGCCCACCTGCTTCTTTTTAGCTGGGTATATGGCTGCAAAAACTCTATTGATCCTTAAGGCATGGTGTGCCATGGGCTCTTTGAAGACTAATGAGGTTAGCAAATTGTTCCAGGATGTCAATCAAGCAGTGCTAGGAAAAACTCTCAGGACAAGTTGACAAGTACATGCCTACATCTGACACAGATTTATTTGGAGAAGGACTTTGCTCTTTTGGAATGACTCTACGTAGAGTACAACATGGTCAACATACCACAGCCGAGGAGATGAAGAGACCAAGATCCTCCTTAAAATGAAATTCATATTAGGACAGAGCACTTTCCCCACTGGACACCCATGAGCAGTGACACACACCTAAATTGGTGACAGCCTTTAAGGTAGCATGAAGGTGACCATTTTTTAATACAAGCAGACTCATTTCATGCTGTTAGAATAAAAAGCACTAAAATCACATTGCAGCTCACCAAGATAGGTGGTTTAATTTAACCTTATACCCAGGACTGACACCAAATACAGGGCAGGTGGACATAGAGGCAGGACTACTCAGTATCACACACACCCATGTAACCGTCACCCCCCATGGTGAGTAGTGATCGCCCTCATTGACACCCAAGGTGTAGGCTGTCCTACATGAGCCCAGTAGTCATCTCTCCCTTTCAGCCTTGGTTTCCTCTCTTTTCTGCTTCAATGCCACTGATTGCTAACTGGCTCCAGCTGAGCCTGTTTCCGCATTTTACACGCATTCCACAGAATGTGCTCTGCAATTAAAGGAGCTGCAAGCTACAGCACTGAAATCCTAGCGATCAGGGGGCGTGACACTCCCAGGTCGCCACATCTTCTGCATTTTCTTGTATGTCTTAAGTTTCGGAATGCCTACTTCCTGTTTTGGGCACTGAAATCCTGGCGATCAGGGGGCGTGACACTCCCAGGTCGCCACATCTTCTGCATTGTCTTGTATGTCTTAAGTTTCGGAATGCCTACTTCCTGTTTTGGGCACTGAAATCCTAGCGATCAGGGGGCGTGACACTCCCAGGTCGCCACATCTTCTTCACATGTCTTGTCTGTCTGAAGGTTAAGAATGCTTGCTTCCTGTTTTGAGACATGGTGCAGTGTGTGTTGAATATCCTATTCCAGTGTTACCATTAGTTGTTGAGATTTGCTGCTACAGCTCTTGTTAAGGGAATTCTCTAGGTATTTTTTATTGGGCGGGAAGATATTTAAATGGTGTATGACATTTATTTTTTTCACCCCTGCCCTTCCTCAGCTCTCACCCTGCCTCAGCTTCTCGCTCTTGCATTTCTGAAGTTGCCCTCATCCCTGCCACTCTCTGGAGCTGCTGAGCCATTTTTTTCAGACCTTTTTTTTAACACACAGAAGATTTAACTTTGCCACTTAGTTACTTGGCTGATGCAAGCAGCAGCCAAGCAACTTAGTGTTTATATGGATTCATTGTGCTATTTTCACTTATAAGGCGATTAAAGTTCAGGCCCCAGCACTGATTAATGGGCACAATCCAAAACACACTCTCTGATCGCAGGATGCAGGTATTCTACTAATTCTTGGTATAAATAAAAAGCCTTTTCATATAGTGCCCCGAGTCTATGTATAAAGTTACCATCTTCAAGAGTGGAATTGTCGTTGGAAAGCCAGTCATCCTTGGACACTTACACGTGTATTTTCTCCTATAATTAACTATTTTTCTATGACTTTGTGATGATTCTGCTTTCCCGTGTTCCACAATGCTGTAGATTTCCTTTGGCATAAAGTCAAACCTAAGCTGGGGGGGAAAGCATATAAAAACGACACTGAATCAGATTTCATTTCAGCTGTCTGGTACTTATAGATGTCTTTTTTATACTTGACCATAACATTTAATCCTGGCGTATTTGCTGCAGCCGGATAGTCTTGAGGTTTAACTAAAATCGGAAGTCCCAGACTCAGTATATGCAGAGCAGCTAGTGTTTCTCAGGGCACACGCTTGTTGCTCCCAATGTGTAACAGTAGTGCCCACGCACCTGCCGATTGCCGACTTCCTGCGGTATCCTCTTTGGTGGCTGCAGTGACTGTCAATCAGAAACACTGGCAGTATAGGTACCTGTATAATTTTTTAGTTCACGGTGTATCCATTTGGATTTGGTCAGATCTTTTGATAATAAATTTCATTAAATAATGTTCATTAAATAATTTGCTTTTGTGATAGTACTTCTCAGTCAGTGAGAAAATATACAGCTTACTGGGATTCTGACAAGATTGCAGGTGGCTCTTAAAGTCAACCCATTATTAAATGTAAGTTATTTCAAAATGTGTTTCGTGAAATCTTAATAACATGTTCAATATGCTAAAATGGAAGCTGTCGCCCTTGAAGCTCATACATAAATAAAAACGGGTTTCTTTTTTAAATGGTGCATTTTACTTGTGAAAAAAACATTCCACCAGCTTCCTAAGGGCAGTGACCCCTCTTAATGGATGTTTTCTGAACAGGTCTTGCCAACAACTTGTCTATCCATTACCTGTATGTAACACAACATAATTGTGTGGATAAAATGTTGCATATTCTTCTGTACAAAGCACCAATATAATATGTTTATACATATATTTTTGTGTGCATTTGCAAATAATCAGTTGTATAGTTTTGAATGTAATCAGATGTGAACAATGCCATGTAAATAAGACCCAAGACCAAAATGGAGAATTGTTACGTATTGTAATAAAAGGCAGTTTGTATTTGGTACAAACTTCATTTTCAACGCACAATAAATATGATCCGGCGCGATTAACATAATTAATTACTAATTTCTGTCAGCAGGTGCTTTCATGCGGTGGTTTGGGATTTGGGAAATAACACTGATTTAAGCCTATCCGTCCAGTGCTGCACAGAAGCCCATGGGTTCCTGATTGGGTTAAACGTGGTGATCTTGCATTTGTTGCTGTTGTCATCGTCTGGGCTGCTTTTGGCCAACGTGCGGTCTCTTAAACTGTCGAACTGGGCCGCATCGGCCGCTATGGGCAAACAACGCTGCGTGTTGTGTAGGAGCAGGCTGTCAGAAAGAAGATGAGCGTGGGAGGTACAACAATGAAATCCACACAATACGACTGATTTGCAGAGCTTGTGTGGAATATTTATTAGCTGTGATGTATCTTTCAGAAGCCATCAGACTCCGGTGACTAAAGGCTGATAAAGAAAAATGCTCTGTGCAGCTGGTAAACGTTTTCGCCTTTGAGAATCTGAATTGATAAGTGGGAGTCTTAGAAGTGAAGGCCTAATTTACACACAACTGAAAAGCAGTACAGTGCAAGAGCCTTCAGATCTTATTAAAACTTCACTATGAAAACTATTTTAACAGAAAGAAAATTGCAGACGCTTTACCATGTCACTGTCAATGAACAAAACCAACAGAAAAGCAAAGGCATTTTATTAATAAATACAGTGTAGGCCCTCAACAATCCTGGTATGCACCAAATTGGCATCTGACAGCAGACACATGAAATGCATTTTACTTCAGTTTAATTTTAACTCTAATGGACTCTATTAAACAGTGCTGGACATCTGGTTTGCTTTTTAAACAGAGAGAATGCATCACAAATGTGTAAAGTGTTCATGGTATTAAACACTTTGCTATCCTGCTGTGTGCCTGTCTTTTCTAGACCAGCCAACGGTAACAGAGCAGAAGCAGGCAAAGTGTTAACATCGCTCATCATTGGACAGCCCCCCCCCCCCCATTTTCATACTCTTTTGAGCAGATCTATCCCTGGGGACGGTTCTGTCAATCAGTTTCGATCACTTCAGTGATGGGGAGGGTAGCCCAGATGTTAATTAAACAGGGTAATTAAAAATGGAAGACAAACCTGCACCAGTTAAAATTAAACTTTCACATTCCAATTACCCTTCCCAGTCATTTAGAAAACCTTTTAAGGCTGGGAAAAGATGGCTTCCAGGACATTGTAATTAGTTTAGTCCATTTAATACCCAGCGCTCTATGCACAAATTTAGGTAGACAAAGTGGGAAATTAATTGAGTTGGTTCTCTTATGCCATTCAATGAGAATTTTGATGAAAACAGTGACTTTCTGCGTGCTGAAATTGTCCTGGTTTATTTATTCATTGCACATACATTGGAAAACTAATAAGCTAATTTTAATTAGTGCATTTTATTCCAGCACTGGATTGTATGTGAACAACAGTGTATCGTGACTAGATTCCCTAATGAAATTCACTTCATTTTTTGAAACAACAGGACATCATTATAGGAAAAATAACCTAATTTATATCTAACTCATTGTTTTATTGGATGTTTTTTGTGGACATTCTTGGATATTTTATGTTTGACTCTTTAAATGTTTTTTTTTTTTTTTCATATGGAAAGCTTATTAAATTTCATGTTCTTTTTAGAGTCCAGTTGAAATGATTCTTATTTGTTGGTTCACCTGAACACTGAGAGGAGACAATGCCTAGGGAGGCGAAACATGGAGAGACAGAAACTGTTTGGAGAGTACGTCATATTGCAACACCTGGTGAGAGGGGCTTCAGGAATGACACTACTCGAAAAGGGGCACCTGGCATTGGTGAGGCTCGACAAGGATGGGCCTGGAACAGTGCCACATGGAACAACAGAGATGAAAGGACATATGAGACAGGCCAGATAGACAGAGCTCTGGGAACGCAGCCCACAGAAGGGAGCGATTTGCAGATGATTGCAGATGCAAGAACAGGGTTACGGGGAGAAAACATGCGTACTGAAACCGAAGAACCAGGAAGGGCACAAAAGCCCCAGGGGTGGGTGTCAGCCCCAGGTGACTCTGGGCTGGGTCAATCTTGGCTGCCCACTGGTGTACAGTAATGCCAGCCACTCAGACAGCCAGGCATACCATGAGGGGCCTAAGGAGTCCAAGGGAAGAGGGCTAGCTTGCAGTGCTGACCAGGGAAGTATGAAACGAGCAGGAACCATCGGAGCTGAACCCACACAGGATGGGGTCACCAGGTAACCAAGTGCATAATGAAGCAACGGGTACCAGTTGTGGAAGGACGCAATCAGGAATAAAGCGATGTAACTAGGCAACCAGGTCCAGCACAAGGGGAGGAGTCAGGGAACCAAGCAAGAGGGTATGACACCTGCAGCCTTTATAATTGCTTTTAAATATACTCAAATATCATCAATTAAACTCATCAGTTAAAGTCTCCTCAGGTGAGGATATGTGCTGTAATATATTGGCAGGGTACGCTTTTTTGACTTGCTATTTACGTGCTCTCTGTGTGAATACTTCACACTACCAAGTCCTCTGCCAAACTCTTTAGTGTGGATCCTCCTCCACATCATTCTACTGTATTTTGGTTTTTCCAGGGAAATTAGCACCAGTCCACCTCCACCCTCCTCCCCCTGCCTGCCCCTTTCCTGACCTGATGATGTGGCCAAACTGTGAATCAAATTAATTCTAAAAGTTGTAATTTACTGTTTTCCTCTCACTGAGCTGCTACAACAATTTCATTACTGGGAAAAAAATGAGAGATAGATAATATCAGAGATTAGTGGCAGAGAGGTGTGATCTCGTGTGCAGTTGTGCATTAATAGAAATTGAATGAGGCATTTTACGTATTGATAGAAAATCCCAGCATCACTCCTGACTTATTGACTAATTAAACCCGCAGTAAAAGGAGAAGTGTCTGTTGTCGTAATATAAGAAGAACGAGAGAGAGAGTCAGCAAACGCGACGATTAGTCATGCAAGGAAACACGTTTCCTCAGCCTTGAACACTGCCCTTTTCACATGTCGCTACCACAGGGCCATTGTTTCCAAGCAACAGGAAAGATCATGTCAGACGTGTTACGACACATCGTGTGGACATCTTTTGCAAGTGGACCTCACGGTGAAGAAAAATAATAACAGGGGACCTCACCTCTTGCCTGAAATCTGTTTTCACACTCCAGTGTATGGATAGTGCGGTGGAGGCAGTATTCACCTGCACAAACCTGGATTGGGGATTTCAGAAAGGCGGAACATTTGGGCAGAGGAGTTGATTTCAACTTAAGAGTTTGGTTGCAGATAGTTTTACAGTTAAATTCCCCTAAATCTCTATAAATACAACTAAGCATGGCAATACAGTGCCTGCTGGCTGAGAGAATCAGACATGGCCTATTACATAATAAATCATTACAATTATAAACAACATTTCTAAACTCTGGGGCAATGTACCTGGACTGCCAAGGTACATCAATTTATATGTGATCGCTCCGATAAATGCTTGATGTAAGCAGTTACATAAAAGGCTAACATAAAAGCCGTGTTTGTTAGGTGAGAAATGTTTTATGTAATCTCTGGAGTTAAATTAAAATGCTGCCGTTCTACTTGTCCTTTTTAAACAGGGGTAGGAGAAAGATTACTGTAATGATTTTGGGTTTATGCCCTTCTAAGGACAGTACGTGTCAGTCTCAGTCTGAAGAGGAAATGCTTTCCAGTGGCTCTTCTATGTTCAGAGCAAGCTGAGTCAAATGTAAATGACGGTACACTTTGAGGAATGCTATCTTCTAACACAGGTTAATGCTGTTTAATATCATTAAGTAAGTCCGGTCTGATTTGATGGGTCATTACAAAATTCTGACTCTGTGAGAACAGCACACGATCTTGCCCCAAAGTGATATATCACACTCACCTTAATGAAACTGAGTGTGAAATTGGCATTTATTTCATGCAAAACCATTTAACAGAATTTATTTTTATAGTCTGCTTTATTTACAGATGTTTGAATCTCCCCTGTACAAGAATTCTTACAGTTATCGACAGACACAGAGTTGCAGGGCCATGAGACAGGACAGATGAGGATGCGGGTGCGAGTACAAACAGGGATTTTAATAACAAAAGGAGACAACAAAACCACTGGGCTTCACCCTGAACACAAGTGGCTAATAAGCCAACGGATTCAAAGGAAAACAAGGCAGGAACAGGATAAGAAGGACTAGGAAATTAAATAGGCATGGCCAAGGAACAGAAAAACTCTGGCAGGGATACCAGCAAACACACAGCCAAGACTAGGGGAAAGACACAGACTTAAATAACAAGAACACAGATGGAATACATGAGGGCAATTAGGGTAAGGGCAATTGGCAAGTAATAAGGAAACGAAGAAACATGGACACACACAAAACCCCGGTCACTACTCCAGGGACCCGGAGTGCCGAAGAATGGTCCAGACATGACAACAACTTTTTTTTTTCTTCTTACTTAGTAACCAATAATTAACAATAAACTCCTATAAAACAGCATTACACTCTTTGATGATATTGCCATGGCAATATGTATATGTCATGCCTTGCTTCCCTGCTTCTGTGTTTTCCCAGTGTGCCCTAATGGGGCATACCTGTTCTGTGTTTTCCCCTCGTTACTAGTCTTTAAGAGAGCATCCTGTTTACCCCAGTCCAGTCATTGACATCACCACTGTGTGTTTCCAGCCTTGGTCCAGCCTTGGTCTAGCCATGGTCTAGCCATTGTCCTGACCCTTGGATTAACCCCTGGTGATCCCTTGTTTCACGTTTTGAGCTTTAAGTACCAGTGGACAATAAACCATTGTGTCATCCCCTCAGCCTGCATTAGAGTGCTTCCATGCACACACCTGACAGTATAACTAAAGGCTCATGTTAAAATCTTTTTAGTGCTCATGTACAAAAAGGACATGAATACAAACATGCATATTTTACCCACAGATGCCCACAAATGCATACTTAACGTGAGCAGGGATTCATCTCCTTACATACTGCACAGAGCTGTAAGGAGGTATGTTTGGTGAAGGGTTCACATGTAGCATGGAACTCTGAGTTACAGAATTGTGGCACAAATTGTTTTTTGTTAAATTACCTTACTGGGACATCAGTCTGCTGAGTGCTATTCCCCGTACAACACAAATCACAGACTAAGAGTTCCCGGCTGGTGTTATGAGAGGCAGAACGGGAAGATGCCTTTCTGCTTGCCTCCAATAGATGGGCACCAATGCAATATTAAGATGTGTCTGAATCACAGTTCAGCACGTGAGACATATACTAATGCTGGTCATTTCCAGGACTCTGCTCTTTCTAATTTATTGGTCTTTGCAGTTTAATTGTTCTGATCCTCGGTGGAACCCCCAGCCCACTCCCACCTTGATTCTCATCTGTAGCCAATCTGGCACTGACCACTCAGCCGCCTGACCCCATCCGACGTGTGGATCTGTCTGAAAGAGAGAAGCAGGCTGCACCCCTGGACGCTGACTCCTATTGCATTTTTAACATGGCGTTTTCTCGCATGGAAAATAACTGGTTATGTAAGCCTTGCTGTCTGCGGTGTCAGAGCTGCTTGCGTAAAGGCGCAGCGAAGCAAAACAGCCCACGGGCTTTTGGAACAATGAACCGTGTCCGTAGTAACCTGCACAAGTCGCTACAAAATCATTTAGACATTAAAAAAGGGACGAGTGTGAAAGAATGTATGCAACGCATTTATAAATAGCGCATTTCATATTATATAATAATTTGGCTGAGCGTTAACAGTGGGCTGTCCCTGTTGATATATTTCTGTACTTTCTTCATTTCCTAACTTCTCCCTCTTTCGAATGATTTGTTTCATTGTTTTAGTGCATCGAGTAGACAATCGCCATTAAAATCTCGTCAACACACATCAGTATTTCACTGTAAGAAAGTTAAGTTAACTCCTTTAATTATAGCGGTAAAAACGCGACTGCATCGAATACCGAATCTGACCAGATTGGCACGATAAAAATGTGTAAGGTTTGAACTTCTTGACCGCCAGAAGCAAGCCAGGAATACACGTAGCAGATAGTGGTGCTCAGAAACATACAGGACTTGCACTTAATTTGTATTGTAGTGTCCTGTCCAAGACGCGGTAGTCTTCGATAACGGATAGACGTACTGAAAAAACCGAGCTTACTACGGAGGCTCAGTATAAATTGGAAAACGGATTTCGGTGATTGAGGTACGTGCGGTAAAATCCAATGCTGCTACAGAGTCTGTAACACCACTGATCTTATTTACATTTGAACACTCGGGGTGATTTATATTTGGTGTTTAAGGGTTTATTAAATTCGTAAACGCTGATCGAATTTGGCATATGGTAATGCATTTAAGCGGAGGAACATGTCCATTCATTGTCCTCAAATCATTTCTAACAAACTTAAGAGGGTCCACCCTGTCCTATATCAAAATGTGGAATTCCTGTAAAAAAATATAGCAGCAGTTTTAATTATTTATTTGTATATTATTTATTTGCATCTGCACTAATGGCATCCCATCCATAATGTACCCCAGCCTTGTGTCCAGTTTTTCCTGGGATTGGCTCCAGGCCCCCCACAACCCGGCTTAGGAAAGGCAATTGGAAGATGGATGCATTGGGAGCATTACAGATACTTGTCTTTAGGGAGTAGAAATATAACATTTCTCAACATTCTCAAATAGCTCTTCCCAGACATTTAAACATTAAATTTATGTGCAGTGCAATTTCACATGTAGCTTTTCCTTTGGCTTCCCTTTAGAACAGTAAAGTTCCCTCCCCCAAATTATTTGCAAACGCAGAAAATGTACAAAAATGTAGTGATTAAAAATACTGAGCTTCACCAATGTGTATTATTGAGGAATGGGGGTGGCGTACAAGGTGGACTGGGTGAAGTAAGGATGAGAAATGTAACATGGATTTGAAATCACAGTACAGCAAAAGTGTTCACAGTGTAACACATGCCTCATTAACTCACCCAGATTGCTGTTCTATTCCTTTATTTAGAAGGTCTACTGTGCTATGCGATTCTAAGCACATTGACTGGTCACTAGATATAGATTTTACAGGCTCTGTTGTTGTGCTCAGTGTTTGTCTTCCTTCCTTTATTGGACTGCATTATACATGTAACTAGAACAAAACTATTTAGTTCACTCGTGCAAATTTTCTTCAATCTGTCAAAAAGATTATGTTGGCAAAAGCGCACTTCTACAGAATTAGCTCATACGAGTAGCATATTTGTATTTATATAATGGTAAAATAACTTCTTTTTTGTTTTAAAAAAAACAATCCTACCTTAAAGATGTCACAGAATGCTGAAGCCAGAGAGATTGTTGCTGATGAGAGTGTATTTGCAAGGCTAATATCTTTTGGGCAGAAAAAGGAGACAAACATCAGCCATGAGATGCTATTTGTTGCTCTCATCTTTGAGAAAATGTAGCCAGGGAAGGCCTATCAGGCTTGTGAGGCTCTATTGCCTGCAGAACTTATGGAGATGCAAATTTAATTTCATGTTTCATTGGTTCTTTCAGCAGCTAACGGAGAGCACATGGTGGATTCCACCTCTCAGCCTCATCTCAGCCCCCCAGGTTTTCCCCTGCCGGTGGTCCCTGCTGCCTTACTCTCATCCAGCTCCTGGTCTCCACCAGACTCCATCCTATAGAAGGCTTCACCGCCACACCCCCAGGCCAAGCAAGCAAAAACCTGCCAGACTCATGCCAGTCCTGAAACTGATGGCACATTGTGGCTGAGTCTTCTGTGACCAGTGAAAAAGATTCCCAGAGGGGGAATCTGAGTGCCATAATGAATAAGGGAGATGTCCTGCATGGTGCCAGCAGTACCTCAACACCCTGTCACACTTCAGTATTGGTCACATGTCAGTTCCAGCCCATGGTGCATGCTCCACATGCATTCTGTGACCAATGAGCAGCAGTTCTTAAAGGTTCTGAAGAAATTAACTCAATAACCGCATATCCTGTCTGTCCCAATGAATTCAACAGGCTTACAGAGGCTTTCTGTTACCTTTCCCCCTTGCTATAAAAAGAGAGGGAAATGGAGGGATCAAGCATAGCTTTACATGCCTGATTTTCAGTATAACTATATACACTTAACCTGTCCTTAATTTGCCATTAATAGAATCTTCTGCTTTTCACAAACAGTTTTACCTTGAGTATCAAGGTACAGGTTTGGAAAGTGACCCCTAACATGAGAATGAGTGGTCTCCTCATGAGGGCTTGGTTGTCTTGAGGGATTTTGCTGTGGTCTGGAACTCCATTAATAATTAGTCAAATTACAAATAACATTGGCTGACTTTTGCAACAATGAATTATTTACTGCCAGCAGTTAATTTCTACTTGCATATAGTAGATTGTTTTATTTTCTTGGACACTGGCATCACAACAAAAAGCCACAAAGACACTGCACCCCCCCACGGGCCAGGTCCATGTTCATGTCAATAGACATTGGCTACATTGCCATATGAAAGAATGAAGAAAATATTGCAGTCTTTTAAAGCTAAAGCTGGGCACACTTACCCTTTGGTGACCCCCTCTGCCCCTTTTCTCCATTATGCCAGTGTCTAGATGAGCAGTACTTAAATCTCAGTGATGGTCAGATTCAGGGTTTTGGTTTTATGTCCTGAACTTGTTGATGTCACAGGTTTTGTACAGTGGAAGCAGATTCGCTATCCATGGTTCTGTAACGCTGCCATCGGCCCGATGCGGAATCGCTGTCCGTGGTGCTGAAACTCTGTCATCGGGCATAGTTGAAGTGGCTGTCCGTGGTCCTGATGACCATCATTTTAGTTGTCACAGAATGAACGTTCAAGTGGAAGATACTCCAACATTACCACTGGTGAGGAATTCTGAATTTGCTTAACTGAATTTGGTGTTGTTCGTTAAGCCACACTGTATTGAGTGTAGAGTACATAGCTAAAAGTATGTGACCCCCATCAATGTTGGGTTGGTTGGGACTATTTACCTGTAAACTGGCAAACAAGAACAATGTATTAAAAAGCAGTGAAAATGATTGAAATGCAGGATATGCAGGTTTATTGTGAAATAATAATTATTCCGTACGATAATATCGGTAGCATCTCAAACAACGGAGTTCAAAGCACACATCAGTGCAGTGATATCAACAGCAACATGGTGTATTATTATTATTTTTAATGATTATAAACTATAAAAAAGATTGACATTTTGCCATGTCTATGTTTTGTAGAGTTTTTGAAAATGCATTCTAATATCAACCTGTTAGCTCAGAAGCATCTGTGTGATTACGCGAAAGTTGGTGGATTCGATCTTCAAAATAATTCACCTGATTAAATTGCTGAAGGGAAAGAATAAACAAACACAAAACAGGCAAAAAATCGCAATGAGCTGAGGCTTATTATGTACACTGGCAAGTAAAGAAACTGCATCACAGAAATATCACACACTGCTCCCATTCTCTTCTGCCACATGTCGTACTTGTGGTAAAGACAGATTGGTAAAATCTGATCCATAATGAAAATCCCAGCAGATCTCTACTGTTATGCTGAGGACAGATGCCAAAGGGGGTGTTTTTAACAAATAGAAGCTAAAAGGGGGGGATCTTTCTGCCCCAGAAATGTCCATTATTGCTACATTATGCAGATCATTAAGTTATTTGAGGGCCCACAGAAGGTCAGTGAAATTCTTTCATTCACTAGCAGTGGACATTGTGCTAAGAGCTATCCTCCCTAGTGTGATACAGGAAATCAGGGCTCCTCAAAGGTCAAACTTTGCCTTGAGCAATATGTTAAAACAAAGCTTGAGCATTCAGAAACCGTTGTATTTATTTTTTACTGTCGTTAGGGTGCCACCTCTTCTCACAGCCTCCCCTGACTGAGTTTGATGATGTAAAGAATATGGAGGAGACGCAGAAAGCACCAGACATCCTACCAATCAGATGGCTGCAAAATAGACCATGAAATGTTCCCTCACTTGAACCGAGCAATACTCCCACCCCCACGCCCCCATCACCCATGTGTTCAACAGCAATGGTCTATAGAAGCAGCTGAAAGATGCTTGAGGCTCAAATCCTAATGCCTACCAGGTGAACTATGGCTCCATGTATGATTAAATGTGATGGAAGTCCATATTTTAACTTCAGCTTCAGCAGGTCAGAATCCCATTCTTCTGAGCAGTAGGAAACTGACTCAGTGAGCGATTTAGGGCCTATAGTGAGTGGTTTTTGGGTACCTCAAAACTAAGAATTATTTGTGTTTTCCACTCTTCATTGAGATCATCGTTTGAATCAGTTTGCTGATTTACTGCCTTTCCACCTGCCATTTCCATGTAAACCATGGATTCGCCCTTGTGTTTAACATCTCCCTGGCTGCTGAACCTGCCTTAAGTTTTCTCCAAGCCAGAAAGATTTGGTGGTCTGACATTAAAGTCTGGGCTTTCCCACCGACTGGACTGTCAGCACTTTCATGCTGATGTAAGAACATGCAAGTCTGATAGCTCCTCCTTTGGTGGCAGAATTCTGCAGTTTTTTGTTTTTTTTTGCACCCCTTCATTGATTTCGGTGTTTCGATTCTCTGTAATACTCACACCTTTATGGGTGCAGTTGAACCCCCTTTCCCCCAGTTGCTCTTTCATGCCTGCCCTGTGTATCAAGCTCTATATTTCAGCTGATATCAAATTTAGATTCAATTCATGTTCTATATAAAGGCAGAGTATGGGCTCTATTTATTTTGTCCGACCTCTGCCCTGAAGGATGTAACCACCTGGGTGGATGGACGTCAGCTTATTCTGTATGAGTATTTCAGCGAATTTGCCCTGTGAATCTCTCTACAGCATTGTTCTTGGTTCCTTGGTGTGATCCAGGTTTGGCAATTTCTACAAGAAGCACCTTCTGCCTGCTGTATGCTGGTTCTCTGGTAGCATAGTCACACTGCTGTTACATAATCAGCTGAGAGGAAAAGAACTCCTTTGAAAGCTGCATCTGGGATCTAAGCGTCTGCAAGCACAGCATCTAAGTGAATGCTAAGTGGAATTTGAATCCAACTACAATTAACCTTCCATGCTAATTTGTTCTTGAGTGTCTCCCAGTTTAGAGTATGTGTATTTTTTTTTTTCATAAGATTTCAGTAGAACACAGACTAACAGTGTTCGGAGCGGCATAGTGAGGTTTTGAATGTGGCTGTTTAGTCAATTTTTCCCCTCAAGCAAATATATGAGTTTTTGTATTCAATAATGCATCAGATTCAGAGAGTGCATCACAAATGTAGGTGTTCCTGATGTACCCTGAGGTAAAGCCAAATGTGAACAGTTCTTACAGGCAGAAAGATTTGCCGTCGAGAATCTGACACGGTGATTTTATCCAGCAGTACTTCTTCTGTATTCCTGAACAAGGCTTGGCATGGCCTTGATTGTAGGACATTTTTGGACATTTTTCTATCGTATTGATATTCCACTGATGAGGGATGAACCCCAGCTGACACCAGGTGTCTCTATTGTTTTTTTTTTCTTTCATTTGCTGTTGTGTTGCTTTGGGCTTGTAAAAATGTCACTGGCAAAGACTATGTTCCCTGTTTTACAAAGGTGCTTTATGTTCCACTTAAAATTGAAGTGCGTTAAGTGTCTTTAAATGAGAAAAGAGTCCTGCAGTCAGTTTAGCTGTTTCACTGTATCTCACAAGGGAATTGATGCTAGTACTATTAACAGTAACAAATGGAAATGCTACTTACAATTACAGATGTCACGTTTATGCTTCTTGACATATAGTGTACGATTTTGAGGGTTTTAAGAATGCACTGTTCATACAGCAAATAGAGCACTCACCGTTTGTTTACATCACAATGTTTGATAAGGTGAAATGCTCCCTTTCCTTTCAGGTGAAGTTAGTTAATCTGTGCAATTTATTGTCCTAGATTATCTGAGTTTAACCTATATAACTTTACAAATGGCAGTGCTCTGATGCAATATTACATACCAAATAGTAAAAATGTTACTCTTTTGTTTACCTTTTCCTGTCAATTTCCTCATCTTGACAGGCCCACATATCCATAGATTCATTCATGTAAAAATTCATTTTGCAGCTTTATTGAATATTACAAATGACAACCTATAATACTTCAGTATAGCTTACCCACATTTTATAATGTAACACATGATATTTATGACTGCTGGTGCTGCTGTACATGTGTTGATGGTCTGTATTTGACAGCAAAGCTTAAACACCCATTCTGTCAATCCATGCTTCCTTTCCCTCGCTACACATCTGAATGGGGCCCAGTGTGGGCACCATCTAAGTCGGATGCAGTATTAGTCCTACAGTTTTGATTCAAAACAGAGCAAGACCCAGTTGCAGAATCAAATGTTTTATCGCATATGGTTAGGGCAGAAATCGTAATTGTCAAACAAGTGAAGAGTCAAAAACACAGATAAATCCAAATCCAAATCCAGTTCACAAACACGAAGAGTAGGCCAAGAACAGTCCAATATCCAAAAGACCAGACAGAACAGCCAAAATCCTGGAAATGTAGTGACATGAATCAAAATCCAGATCAGAAAAGAGGGATCAGAAGTCAAGGAACAAAAACTAAACACCACACAGTGAAGCAGGGGATTTTGAGGTAATTTAATGGCAGCCTGATTGCAAGCAGCTGAGTTCAATACTCAGGAGATGAGGAGCACTCGGCTTGGCTTAGCGTGGGAGTGACACCTTACAATTCAAGTGTGATATCATCAACGTGGTCCACAAACAAGAAGATCTTAAAAGGATCAGAATGAAGAACCAGCTCCCATATTGTGGACCTGACAATAATTTTGCTCCTGAAAATACAAAGGTCATATATCTTTCCCTGCAGTGTATAATTCTAACATGTCTAAGGGTGACAAGCATCCAGTTGATCAGGGAGCACCAGAGGATTTTTTTCTCCTTGCTGAAGAGTTTCTGGCTCTTCTCTTTCATTTTCCCTTTTTCATAAAAGTATATTGTAATTACCACAAAGTCCTGTTAAGTGCCTTTGGGCATCTGTGTTGTGAAAGGCACTACAAAAATCAAATTGCATTGAATTGAATTGAACCTACTGGTAGAATTTAAACATACATTTAGTTTAATGGTTCAAAGGTCACAACATGATAACCAAGAGCTATATTGGACAGCAGAAATAAAACTAGTACATTACAGATCTGTCAGTCATGAGTATTTAATGTATGTTTTGATACAGTACATATCAGATATCTAATGCATTTAGTGCGAGCAAGGTTTTGGTACACTGTCGAAGTCAGGTCAAGATTCCAGTTGTCATTGTCATGACTTCAAAGTATTCCCTTTCTGCCAATCATGTGTGTTTGTACTGGGAAAAGTTTGGTCCACTGGTGGGCAGCACATTCACCAAGTCATGGGAGTTTCCTGATGGTATGGGGAACATCTGAGACTTGGTAACAAGCTCACCTGGTAGGCCTCTAGCCATAAGCTTAATTAAGGCTGATTAGGCTGGTTTATGCAGGCTCCAGGTCCTTCAAGTGGCTGGGAGAGGTCAAGAGCAAAGATTATCCGTGTCTCTGCTACAATTATCTCAAGCCAGAAGGACCAGGGATCTAAAGATTGTTAACCAGCTTCAGGTGAGACCCAAATGAAGTCCCAGAAACAAAGAAGGGTGTGAAGTATTGAAGTAAGCCTTATTTAAGCACAAGTCCTTGGACATTTGCCAACAAAGCAAGGCCTTTCCACAGGGATATGACCAGCATTTAGGGTCAGCAGGAGAACAGGTGAGATATTAAAACAACACTTCACAGGACACTTTCTCTGTCCTTTTTCTTGTTTCTCATGCAGATCACCAACTCAAACTGTGGCACAAAGCCCAAGGTGAACCCAAATACCTGAACTACAAAACAACCCGAGGACACCTAACTTGACAGGTGAGAAGACCAGACTGTTGGAGGTGAAGAATTATAAGCTACCAACCTTCTGAACATATGCCAGTAACTTCTCTTCTCTTTACAAAATTCTCTGTAACAGCAGAATTCATCTGAGGAGATCAAACTGAATCCTGGGCTCCTGGAAAATTCAAAGCAGTCTGCACATGACCCTTCATTCCCAAACAGTCATGTGATTCATTGTATACCCACACTAGCCTAGAGCACAATCAGAAGTTGCATAAACATATACACATAAATAAACATAGAAGATTGGGAAATACTGAGGGACTGTAACCAGGAATCAGTGTGAACCTAAAACTAGATTTTTATTTAAAATGTGTGTGTGTGTATTTTGTATATTACTTTAAATATATTAGTGGCTCAGTAGGTAGTGTTTCACACCTCCAAGTCCAGGGGTTCAAATCCCTGCCCTCACTCTTAGGTGTATTGAGTTTGCATAGTCCCCCTGTGCTGTGCAAGTTTCCTCCGGGTTCTCAGGCTTCCTCCTGCATTCCAAAGACATTCTGTTCAGCTAACTGGAATCCCTAAATTACCCATAGTGTGTGTGCCTTGTGATGGGCAGCCATCTCATGCAAGGTATCCCCTGCTATGTGCCCCCTAGGCCATGTACCTCCTTGATGCTCACTGTCTCTTTTAAATAAACCTTTGGGAGACAGATTGAAATAATATTCTGAAACAACAGATATAAAGAATTATTTATTGCAAAATTTTGGATGGTATGGTTGAAGATCAAGAGATTCATAAAACCATGAAACCTTTGGTTATTATAATTTTCTTTTAGTTCAAGGTCCAAATTCAGTGTAATAAAAATAAGCAGGTCTCTGTCTGCATGAGCTCCCAGTTTACAAACACGTGAAGCGAGTTTGACAGAAGCCTGTTCTGACAGCTTGTTTTGACAGCGGACGCATTGCCATGCAGGACAGGATGTGGGTGCTGGGGGAAGGGCGGTACCGTGCAAGACCAATCAAGGTAAAAGGAAGAAACCTTTAATGAACGGCCTTTGTCTGTACAATGTTTTATTCATCACAAGCCCTGGCTTAGCATTTTCAGTTATTTCATTCTGAATTTCAGGCTCCAGTCAAGGAATTCCAATTTTTTAAGAGACAGAAACTCTTTGGATTGAAATTCAAATTTTTTGGTTGAAATTGAATTTGGTTCAACAATGAATGAAGCATTTTTTTTTGGTATAACTCACACATTTCAACCTAAGAAAATAAAGAAAAAAAAATACATTAAAACACACAATAAGCCTATAAACCTAATTTGTTAACTCTTCAGTAAGCAACAAATGAGCAAAAATAATAGCCACACTGTTCGTGATAAAAAAACAAAAAAATCAACAGAAAGTTAATTTCAGCTGTGGTTCTTGGCGAAAAATCACAACGAAGGTTACAATTTAATTCAGAAGAGCTGTCTAGATGCTACTGACATTAGTCTAGTCCAATATAAAAGAGCTCGTGAAGGTGTTATTTAGGAAGCGTGTGGCTTCAATGATATCCTCTGTGGGCTGAGAAAAACTCCAAAATTGAGAACAGTTCTTTCATTTTCATTCTGATCCATTTTGTGATTGTAGCAAAAAAAATGACCTTAGTGAGTAGGGATTTGTGCTGTGAAAATGTCTTTCTTGTCTTCATTCGAAATATAAAAGCAGAAATGATGTATGAACAATGGTAACGTTTTTACCTCTGTAATCTCCGCTGGAATGATGCTGGCTCCATCAATTCTGAGTCACATTTTAAAGACTTGAGATGAATTGCAGCCACACTAAATCCAATGGATGCATAGATTGTGTATCGTAACATTCCCTTTGCTGTATAAGCATACAGTATATTCATAACTGCATACAGTGTACAAGGCTCCTTTTTGTAAAAATCTACAAATGGATAAATTACATTTCTCTTCTTACGTTTTATTCAGTCTCTGGTGGGTTAAACTGTACACAATTCATATGGCATTTCTGTAACCTTATATTCCCACAGATTTTAATAACACAGATACCCTGTAGTGTGCAGTCAGGTGCTTGGAAAAACTGACTACCAATTGAAAACACTCCATTACCCAGAAGACCACAGTACATACACATACTTAAAAAAAAAAAAAAAAAACGAAGTGGAATGCTCGTGGAGACAGTAATGGAAGGCCCCCAAAAGTAGCACCTGTTTATAAGAGGTCCTGTGATGCTTGTCTGTTTTACATTACATTTTCATTCAGTATAAAAGTCCTCTCTCATGACGATCTGCTCCACACACATAGTCTATTAAAATAGCTATTTTTTTAATATGTTTTTTATTGTTCAGATCTTCTTCATAATCCTTTCCAAGGATTTAAAAATTCATTGTAGCTGTTGAGTTTGGCATTCAGGAGGGATGTGTTACATGCCAGGAATTAATTCTGTTTTCTGATCATTTTGATCCCTTACTGGTACAGTGAAATGTGGTATTGATTCATAATGCCTCACGATTTCAAAGCAAGCTAGATCTGTGCATGCACACTTCATTCATCATGAAGTCTAATTTACTTACCTTGTACTCTGAAAACTAGAACGTCAAAAAACTATGAATCACCCCCCCCCCAAAATATTCACATTTTGTTGCTTTGCAGCCTGAAATGAAAACACACAAAAAAAAATATTTTCCAACTGTATGCAAATTATAACGGCCAAGTGAAAGGTATACAGTTCAGGAAAAAAATAAATAAATAAAAAATAAAAACCAAAATCACTAAGATGGATAAAGGATCACCCCCACCCCCCCAAAAAAAAAAAAATACTTGTAAACTCAATTAGGTGTAACTAATCACCTTCTCCATTGCAGATCAAGCTAATTGACTTCCACCTGTGATCAATTGTAATAATTTTGATTAGTTCAGCATAAAACCAGCTATTCCTAGAGCATTCCAGTGCTTGGTAGTGTGACTGAAATCAAACAATCAACTATGAGTGGCAATGCACTGTTAAAAGATCTCTGAGATAAAGTTGTGGACAGGCACAAGTCAGGAGACGGATACAAAAAATTTCAAAGGCTTTATCAATCCCTAAGAGCACAGTAAAGTCTATAATTAAAAAGTGGAAAGTGTTTGGTATTACTAGGACCCTTCCCGGATCAGGCCATCCCTCCAAACTGGATGGAAGAGCGAGGAGGAAACTGGTCAGAGAAGCTATCAAGAGGCCTATGGCAACTTTGAAGCCGTTACATGAATTTATGGCAAAGAGTGGTAACTGTGTACATGTGACAACAATATCACAAGTGTGGCTTGTACGGGAGGGTTGCAAGAAAAAAGCCACTCCTCAAGAAAGGCCACATTAAGTCTCCATTGAGCTTTGCCAAAATGCATCTTGAAGATTCTGAGGCCAAATGGAAAAATGTGTTATGGTCAGATGAGACCAAAATCGAACTACATGGCCTCAACACCAAACGGTATATCTGGCAGAAAGCCAATACAGCTTACCATCCAAAGAACACCGTACCTACAGTAAAGCATGGAGGTGGTAGCATCCTGTTGTGGGGGTGTTTCTCTGCAGCAGGGACTGGGGCACTTTTCAGGATAGAAGGAAAAATGGATGGGGCAATATACCGTCAAATTCTTGAGGAAAACTTCCTGCTCTCTGCCAGTAAGTTGTCAGTGGGAAGAAACTTCACTTTCCAACATGACAATGACCCGAAGCACACAGCAAAAAGGACCACACAGTGGCTGAAAGAGAAAAAGGTGAATGTCCTTGTGTAGCCTAGTCTGAGCCCAGACTTAAACCCTGTTGAAAATCTGTGGAATGACTTGAACATTGCAGTCCACCAACGGTCACCATACAACTGAGTTTGAACAGTTCTCTAAAGAAGAGTGGGCAAATATTGCAGAGTCTAGATGTGCAAAGTTTGTAGAGAAGTATCCCAACAGACTCAAGGCTGTAATTAAAGCAAAAGGTGGTTCCACAAAGTACTGACACAGGGGGCTGATCCTTTATCCATCTCAGTGATTCTGTTTTTTTATTTTATTCTTGAACTGTTGCTATTATGCCTTTCACTTGACTGTTATGAGTCGCATTGAGTAAATGCAACTGGAAAATTGTGTGCGTGTTTTCATTTCAGGCTGCAAAGCAATAAAATGTGAATATTTTGAAGGGGGGTGATTATTTTGCATACCCACTGTAAATATCGTTGCCACTTGTGCATCAGAGCTCCGGGTCCACGGAGTACCGACCAGAGTTTTGTGTGTGCCCACGGTGTTTCCTCATGTTTGCCAATTGCCCTTGGCCTGATTGCCCTCATGTGTTCCATCTGCGTTGTGTTATTTAAGTCAGAGTCTCTGTTCTTCTCTTTGCTGTGTCACTGCCTGTCCGGTTCTTGTGTTCTCTTTATGAGTTCCCTAGTCTTGCCTGTTCATGCCCTAGTCCCCGTGAGCCTGTTTTCAACTTGTTTCCCTTTGAGGCCATTGGCTTTTTACCTCTTGTATTCAGGGCAGAGCCCAGTGGTTCTTCTCTTGCCTAAGCCTTTCTTAAACTCTTATTGTACTCACACCTGCATCCTCGCCTTCCATGTCTGGTGACAACTATGACAACCTTAAAATAGGATTTATAATGTTTGTAACATTTAATGGGAGTTCGTCCTAAAATAACTTGTCTTTGATGATTTTTCTTTTTTGTAACCTAAAATCCGAAGAATATTGTCAGCTAAATATTTCACGTATATCCATTTTAAAATGTATTTTTTGCGATATAATGCTTTTCAAATAAAGATTGTGTATAATTTTTTTCAACTTCTTTTATAAGCCAAAATGCTTTTTGCTGAATATTCAGTCACATTTTGTTAATGCAAAATAAGTTTACTTGTTCACAGTCCAGTAGAAAAATTTATATTTATAGGTCATCCGTCCATCCAATTGTCCATCCATCCATTCATCTTTCAAAACAGATCCAGTACTAACTTCATGGAAATGCATAAGTGATGTTTGCCATATGTAGAGCATTGTGCAAAATCTTAGGCACACAAAGAAGCCATTTGAGTCCATTTATCTAGGCAGAAAGTGTACATTGGCTTGGGAAAAAAAAAACGTAATTGACCATTAAACTGTATGCTAATAAACAGTAATGCAACCAAAATTAACAAGAATTTCTTCTGCTTTCAAAAATGTGACTGATATCTGATTGGATAGCTAGAAGAACACAGCTTTGATTCCTAAATCTCTAATTAGGAGCACCCCAATCATTCCATGTATTTGTTAAATTTCATCACTGGCTCATTTAACTAGTGAACTTCATTAGTTATTTCACTTTACGCAG